>MDKF010417919.1:0-66404 GCA_026770625.1 Nicotiana glauca
TAACATCTATGGCTTATCGTGGGCAAGTATTGTTGTAACGTGAAACACTTGTGAATTGTGGAATATGACGAAAATCATATTGATGGTTATAGAAACACTTGTAAATTATTGTTGCTATTCCTTAAGAAGTGTTGTTGTGATCTTTGTGAATTGTTCATTGTTGTTGTTGTGATTGTTTTTGAATTGAAAATGTACGGTGGGATCGGGTTGCATGCCGCAACACGAAGTAATAAGGTGCAGGTTGTGGTGATAAGGGTGGCCGAGGTAATAAGGGTGGAAAGTGATCGAAATCACTGTTGAAATGAAAATATGAGCAAAAATGTGAAATCTATTGATGTGGAAATATGGAAGGGAAACGGGAGAGTTTGTAAAACTTGTTTGGCTTGATTGTTCTTTCTTTATGGAATTGATTGATGTTTCTGTTACTGTTACTTACTTTTCTATGGCTCGAGTTTACTTGGCACAAAGTTAGTTATACATACCACTACAATTCAAGTGTACTGACGTCCCTTTTTCCGGGGGCGCTACATTCGTGTTATGATTGTAGGTGGATCTGCAGCAGGTACTCCAGCCCATTGATCGTAGCTCCCTCTTCGTCTTCCGTCAGTTGTTTTGGTGAGCCCCATTCCTCTCGGGGCCCTACGTGGCTAAGGCCGCTTGTTTCCGTAGTTTTATTTTGCTGTTGTGTAAGGTATAGCCAGAGCCTTGTTACCGGCAAGTACTGTATTATCCCGTTGTATCTTTAGAGGCTCCGTAGACAGTGGATGTGGGTTAGAAGCTTATATATATATCCAGGTTTCAATTGTTGGACAACGAATTGGTAATTCCACTAACTATTATGTATGTATGTTTTGAAAAAGTTGATCTAAATTAACTATATAGATAGTTCTTGGAATATTGAATAAGGAAAACAAGGGGTAGCTCGTGGGTTAGGAAAGGTACCCAGGTCCGCTTGACTGGGGATACCCGGTCGAGCGCCGGTCATGTCCCTAGAGTTTGGGGCGTGACATTTACTAGATGTTATCACAATTAACTATTTACATTTAAGGTATGTAACAAAATACCATTCACAGCAATGACAACCAATAAGCATGCGCAAGTACTGCCAAGGCCGTACAGCTTTATCCAACATAAAATAAAGTGTGCACTGCCGGAGGGTTGAACGGCGCAAATCGTAGATATATCTATTACCCCGCTCACGAATCATACGTGTGACGTGATCAAATGTATTTAAACACAACAAGAAGTAGGAAGTATAATCATCAAGGGAGCAAGCACTCAGAAATTATCAACTTCTCTTTAAAATGACAAGAAAGTAGTGTTCCGATTATGAGATTCATTTACCATATTCAACAAAATTTAGACAAATCTTAGATTAATCATAGAGCCACAAGAACATCACGTAAAGCATGCTTTGGGGCCTAAACTACCCGGACTTAGCATAATAGCAGCTACACACGGACCCTCATCACCAAGTACGTATGTAGCCCCCACATTTAGTGGCAAATTACTCAATTATTACACATAGGGGACAATTCACTCTTACAAGGTTAGATAGGAGACTCACCTTGCTCCGAAGTGTACTTCCAATACCAAGAATGAGTCCAAGCCTTCAATTCGGAGCTGAACGATCCCAAACTAGTTAAATGAAGTAGGAACTAGTCAATATAGACTCACAATATCAAATTCTAGCTATTTAAGAAATTTTCCAACCCTTAGCACAAGTTTTAAAAAATTCGACCCCGGGCCCACGTGCCCGGATTTCGAAATCTTTCGAAGGAAGTTGTTCTCTACAACATAAGGATCGATAATATATGATTTCTAATTTATTTCATAACAACTTTCTTGATTAAATCCAACTTCTACTAAAAACCTAGGTTTTTGCTCTAACCCCATGATTTCACCTTAATACTAGTGTTTAATAATCTACCTAAGACATAATTATTAAACTATAAATAGGTAGAACACACTTACCTCAAGATGCTAGGTGAAGTTCTTCTCTCAAAAACTTTAATATCGCCCAATGGAGGAGTGAAAAAGTGATAAAAATGAATTAGAACCCGTATTAAATGAACCTCACTGCTTCAGCGGTTTCCGCATCTGCGGTCAGGGCACCGCATCTCCGAGGAATGGACCGCATCTGTGAAATGGGCGAAAAGAGCTGGGGCCCGCTTCTGCGGTCTCGAGGCTGCATCTGCGGAGCCGCTTCTGCGGAGCCGCTTCTGTGGCTTGGGAGCCGCTTTTGTGGATCCTGGTATGGCCTGCCCTAGGCCGCTTCTGCGATGGAAGGACCGCATCTGCGGTCCACCAACCGCAGGTGCGGTTATGACAGAAGCAGCAACTTCAGCTCTTCCCAAAAATTTGCACTTCACTCGACCACTGTACTATTGACGCTCGGGGCTCCCTGGCCCCGCCCAAACACACCGACAAGTTTGAAATCACGGGATGGACCTACTCGAACCTTCAGAACACCCGAAACAACGCTAATTCTAGGATTTAATCCCTAAAAACAAATAAATCAAACTTATGAACTTCAAGTTCTTAATTTTCCTCTAACGGGCCAAAACGCCCTTAAAATACTCAGATTGATACCAAATTTTACGGGCAGGTCTTAAATGATATTTTGGACCTATACCGAGCTTCGAAACCAACATACGAGCCTGATACCCATGAAATAAATCATTAATCAGTTTCTTTAAATCCTTAAAACTTTAAATTAACAATTTCTATGAAAAATTCATTACTCAGGCTAGGAACCTCGAAATTCAATTTCGGGCATACGCCCAGGTACCATATTTTCTACGGACCCTCCAGAACCGTCAAATTACGAATCCGGATCCGTTTGGTCAAAATATTTACCAAAGTTAACTTAGCCTCTTAACTAAATCCTAAGGAATCAAATAGGCATATTTCACTCCTATCTCTTCCAAATCCCGAACCAACCGTCCCCGCAAGTCGTAAATTACCTAAAGTAAGCACGAGAAGGTTTTATTTCAGGGAACGGGGTTCTAAAAGGCAAAACGACTAGGTGAGTCATTACATTCTACACTTCTTAAACAAATGTTCGTGCTCGAACGGACATAGAAAGGTACCTGAGATTACCGAATAAATGTGGATATCTGCGCCGCATGTCCTCCTCGGACTCCCAGGTCACCTCCTCGACTGGTTGGCCCCTCCACTGGACCCTCACCACAAAAATTCTCTTGGACCTCAACTGGCGATCCTATCTATCAATAATGGCAACTGGCTCCTCATTATAACCCAAACTCTCATCTAGCTTGATAGTACTGAAGTCTAACAAATGGGACAAGTCTGCATTATACTTCCAAAGCATCGATACATGAAAAACTGGATGAACTCCCGATAAGATGGGGGTAAAATAAGCTCATAGGCAACCTCCCTAACTCGCCTCAGCACGTCGAAGGGACCAATAAACCTTGGGCTCAACTTGCCTTTCTTTCCGAACCTCATAATGCCCTTCATTTGCAAGACTTTCAAGAGAACCTTCTCACCAACCATGAATGATACATCACGCGCCATCTGATCCACATAACACTTCTAACTGGACTGAGCTGTGCAAAGCCTCTCCTGGATCAACTTTACCTTGTCCAAGGCATCCTGTACCAAATATATACCATATAACTTAGCCTCGACGGGCTCGAACCACCTGATAGAAGATCGACAAGGACGAATATATAAAGCCTCATATGGAGCCATATCTATGCTGGACTAATAGTTGTTGTTTTATGCAAACTCCGCTAAGGGCAAGAATTGATCCCACTGCCCTCCAAAGTCAATCACGTATGCTCTGAGCATGTCCTCCAAAATTTGAACTGTCCGTTCTGATTGCCCGTCGGTCTGAGGATGGAATGTTGTACCGAGCTCTACACGCGTCCCCAACTCACTCTGAACGGCTCTCCAAAAATGGGAGGTAAACTGAGGGTCCCTACATGATATGATGGAAATAGGCACACCGTGCAACCGGACTATCTCCCTAATATAAATCTGAGCATACCTCTCTATTGAGTACGTAGTCGCCCCTGGAATGAAGTGAGCCGACTTGGTCAACCTATCAACAATGACCCATACTAAATCAATCTTCCGCAAGGTCCACGGCAACCAACTATGAAATACATGGTGATGCGCTCCCACTTCCACTCTGGTATAGGCATCTGCTGAAGTAGGCCACCCGGCCTCTTGTGTTCATACTTGACTTGCTGGAAATTCAAACACCTAGCCAGATACTCCACTATGTCTTTCTTAATATTCCGCCACCTATAATGTTGCCTCAAGTCACGGTACATCTTTGTTGCACCCGGATGAATGGAATACCGCAAACTATGTGCCTCCTCTAGATTCCTCTGTCAGAGCCTATCAACATTAGGAATACATAAATGACCCTGGAGTCGCAAAACACCATCCTCACCAACAGAAACCTCTTTGGCACCTCCCTAATGTACCATCTCTCTAATAACCGCCAAAATGTGGATCATCGAACTACCAGGCCTTGATCTGCCCACCAATAATGAAGACTGAGCAACCACACATGCAAGAACTCGGCTGGGCTCTGAAATGACCAACCTCAAAAGTCGGTTAGCCATGTACTGAATGTCCAAAGCTTGTGGCCTCTCCACTGCTGGAATGAAGGCCAAGCTCCTCGTACTCTTCACCTTCAACTCAAGGCATCCGCGACCATGTTTGCCTTGCCCAGATAATAAAGAATGGTGATATCATAATCCTTTAGTAACTCAAGCCACCTGCGCTACCTCAAATTAAGATCCCTCTGCTTGAATAAATGTTGTAAGCTGCGATGATCAGTATAAACCTCACATGCCACCCATACAGATAAAGCCTCCATATCTTAAAAGTATGAACAATCGCGTCCAACTCCAGATCGTGCACACGATAATTCTTCTCATGAACCTTCAGCTTCCGCGAAGGATATGAAATAACTCTCCCCTCTTGCATCAATACACATACCAAGCCAACGTACGAAGCATCGCAATATACCGTATACATCTCCGATACGGAAGGCAATACATGAACTGGTGTTGTAGTCAAGGCTATCTTGATCTTCTGAAAGCTCTCCTCACAATCATCAGACCGGCGGAAAGGACCACCCTTCTGGGTCAATCCAGTCAAAGGTGATGCAATAAATGAAAAGCCCTGCACGAATCGTCTGTAATAACCTGCTAACCCCAGGAAACTCCTGATCTCGGTCACTGAGGTAGGGCATGGTCAAATCTGAACTGCCTCGATCTTGTTGGGATCTACGTTAATACCTTATCCTAACACAACATGCCCCAAGAATGCCATTGACTCTAGTCAAAACTCACACTTGGAGAACTTAGCATATAGCTTGTACTCTCACAAGGTCTGAAACACTACTCTCAAATGTTGCTCGTGCTCCCCCAGGTTACGCGAGTATATCAAGATGTCGTCAATGAACATGATGACAAATGAATCAATAGAAGGCCCGGATACCCAGCTCATCGAGTCCATAAATGTTGCTGGCATTCGTCAAGCCAAAGGACATCACCAAAAACTCATAATGGCCATACCTAGTCCACAACAATCTTCGGAACTTCCGAGTCATGAATCTTCAGGTGATGATACCCTAACCTCAGGTCTATCTTAGAGAACACCCTAGCACCCCTGCAACTGGTCGAACAAATCATCAATACGAGGCAACAGATACTTGTTCTTCATGGTGAATTTGTTCAACTAGCTGTAATCGATGCACATCCGCATAGTACCATCCTTCTTCTTCAAAAATAACACTGGTGCACACCAAGGTGATACACTGGGCCTAACAAACCCCTTCGCCAACAACTCCTCAAGCTGCTCCTTCAACTTTTTCAATTCCTTAGGAGCCATACGGTATGGCAGAATGGATATAGGCTGGGTGCCTGGAGCCAAATCAATGCAAAAATCAATACCACAATCCGGTGGCATGCGAGGAAGATCAAAAGGAAAAACATCGGCGAACTCTCAAACTGCTAGAACTGAAACAATCGTCGGAGACTCTGCGGTGGTGTCCAGAACATAAGCTAGATAAGACAAACACCCCTTCTCGACCATATGCCGAGCATTCAGGAAAGAAATAAGTGTTTCAACTGTGGAACCCTTCCACTCCAATCTCGGTAACCCTAGCATCACTAATGAAATAGTTTTGGCTCGGCAATCTAGGATGACGTGATATGGAGATAACTAATATATGCCCAGGATGACCTCAAAATCGATCATATCAAGCAACATGAGATCTGCACTAGTCTCGAAACCACATAATATGACCATAGAGGACTGGTAGATCCAATCCACAACCACAGAATCACCTACAGGAGTAGACACATGAACATGAGTGCCCAAGGGCTCAGGAGAAATAACTAGGAAACGAGCAAACAGGGATGATACATAAGAATAAGTAGACCCTGGATCAAATAACACAAAAGCATCTCTACCACCGACCGAAATAATACCTGTGATGACGGCATCCGAGGCCAATGCATCTGGCCTAGCCGGAAGGGCATAGAATCTGGCTGAAGCGCTGGCTAGCTGGCCTCCACCTGACTGAGCAGTAGCTAGCTGATCTCTCCCTGCCCGACCTCCACCTCTAGGATGGCCCCTACCGATCAGCCCTCCACCTCTAGGTGGATGGGTAGCCGGTGCTAAAATCATAAGCTGTTGACCCTGCTGTACTGTCTTGCCCCGAAGTCGGGGGCAAGTCCTCTTCATGTTCCCTGGGTCCCCACACTCGTAGCAAACCCTGGGCACCATAGCCTGCTGTCTAGAAGCCTGGCCCTGATGGCCTGTGGACCCACTAGAAGAATCCTGAATATCCGGAGGACGGTATGAACTCTTCGGCATAGCACTAAAATAAGAATCAAAAGAACCCTTAACAGCTGGTGGGCGATAAGAACCCTCTAGCATGGCACTGAATTAGGGACGCGCCAGAGCACCCCGAGCAGGTGGTGGAGCTGAATATGGGGGCCTACTGGGTTGTCCTCTCCCAAACTGACCTCTGCTACTAACCGAGGAACCTCTAAACTCTCCAGAGAACCTAGCCCTCTTATCCTGTTGTATCTGCTCCCTACCCCTCAGATGGTAGCCCTCAATCCTCCAAGCAATCTCTACTACTAACTGATAAGGAGTCCCTATCTCCACCTCTCAAGCCATTTTGGCCTTGGTGCCAGAATGCAGCCCTGCAACAAACCTCTGCACTCTCTCTGCGTTAGTAGGAAGTATCATCAATGCATGGCGAGATAGCTCACAAAACCTCGCCTCATAATATGTCATCCACACTTGCCCCTGCTTAAGCTGCGCAAATTGATACCGCGGCTCTTCCCTCTTAGAGAGCGGAATATACCTGTCTAGAAACATCTGAGTGAACTGACTCCAAGTGATAGAAGGGGAACCTGCTGGTCTGCCCAGAACATAGGACTGGCTCCATCTACGGGCCTTGCCCTCTAGCTAGAAAGTAGTGAAGTCAACCCCATGTGACTCCAACATCCTCATGTTGTGGAGTCTGTCCCTGCACCTGTCGATGAAGTCTTAGGCATCCTCATGTCGCTCACCCCCGAAGATAGGAGAGTGAAGCCTAGATACCAACCACTGCATGATATGAAATTAATAAAGAGTAGTTTTTCCTAATACCTTATAGCCTCTCAAAGATAAATATAGACGTCTCTGTACCGATCTACAAGACTCTATTAGGTTTGCCCATGACTTGTGAGACCTACGTGAACCTAGTGCTCTAATACCATGGTGTCAAGACCCATTTCCATAATAGGTCATGATGGCGCCCAACACCATTGTCGGGCAAGCCAACGCAGAAAATACTAAATAAACTTTCATTTACCTTTACCCCAAAATAGTTGAAATAATTCGTTAAGTTGAAATAAAATCAAAAATGATTAATAGAGTCATGATAATCATACAACCCAAAAATAATACAGCCTACTAATGTGTGTGCCAAGACCTGGTCTCAAAAGGTGTGGAAAACTAATAGAATATACAAAAGAATCACACTACCCTACTGTTCGAAACAGAATAGACAACAAAAATACATAAGAAAGACTTCTCCAGGCTACTGAACAGCATGGAAGGGAAGCAGCTCACGTAGAAGTCTCGAGTCCGCTCAGGTATGCGCACCAGACTGATAGCCAGATACACCTGCCTCAGATCATGTACAACTAAGTACAGAAGTATAGTATGAGTACATAAATAATATGTACCTAGTAAGTATCCTATCTAATCTCGAAAAAGTAGAGACGAGAGGTCGACGTGACACTAACTAGGGTCAAGGAGCATGATAAGTGATATATATATATATATATATATATATATATATATATACATACATATACACACACACACACAAAGCATGGATAGCATAATAATTTGTAGTCTATAGCATGAAGCAGCAAGTCCACTACTACATGTTATCACAATTAACTGTTTACATTTAGGGCATGTAACAAATACCATTCACAACAATGCCAATCAATAAGCATGTGCAAGTAGTGCCGAGGTCGTACAGGATGATCCAACATAAAAAAGGGTGTGCACTGCCGGAGGGTCGAACGGCGCAAACTATAGATGCATCTATTACCCCGCTCGCGAATCATACATGCGACGCGATCAAAAGTATTTAAACATAACAACAGGCAGGCAGTATAATCATCAAGGGAGCAAGCACTCACAAATTATCAACTTCTCTTTAAAAGGACAAGAAAGTAGTGTTCAGATTATTATATCCATTTACCATATTCAACAGAATTTAGATAAATCTTAGATTAATCATAGAGTCACAAGAGCATCACGTAAAACATGTTTTAGGGTCCTAAACTACCCGGACATAGCATAATAGTAGCTACGTACGGACCCTTGTAACCAAGTACATAGGTAGCCCCCGCATTTAGTGGCAAATTGTTCAATTATTACACCTAGGGGGACAATTCCTTCTTATAAGGTTAGATAGGAGACTCACCTCGCTCCAAAGTGCACTTCCAATACCAAGAATGATTCCAAACCCTTAATTCGGAGTCGAACGATCCCAAACTAGTTAAATGAAGTATGAACTAGTCAATATAAACTCAAAAGATCGAATTCTAGCTATTTAAGCAATTTCCCAACCCTTAACACAAGTTTCCAAAAATCCAACCCTAGGCCCACGTGTCGGGATTTTGAAATTTTTCGAAGGAAGTTGTTCTCTACGATCTATGGATCGATAATATATGATTTCTAATTTATTCCATAAAAACTTTCTTGGTTAAATATAACTTCTATTAAAACCTTAGCTTTTTGCTATAACCCCATGATTTCACCTTTATACTAGTATTTAATCTACCTAAGAGATAATTATTAAACTAGAAATAGGTAGAACACACTTACCTCAAGATGCTAGGTGAAGTTCTTCTCTCAAAAGCTCTAAAATTACCCAATGGAGGAGTGAAAAAGTGATAAAACTGTCCTAGAACCCGTATTAAAAGAACCTCACTGCTTCAGCGATTTCCGCATCTGCGGTCAGGGAACCGCATCTGCGAGGAATGGACCGCATCTGCGAAATGGGCCAAAAGAGCTGGGGACTGCTTCTGTGGTTTCGTGGCCTAGCCTGCCCAGGGTCGCTTTTGTGATAGAAGGACTGCATATGTGGTCCACCAACCGCAGGTGCGGTTATGATAGAAGTAGCAGCTTCAGCTCTTCCCAAAAATTTGCACTTCACTCGAGCCTCGTCCGAGTGACGCTCGGGGCTCCCGGGCCCCGTCCGAACATACCGACAGGTCTGAAATTACGAGACGGACCTACTCAAACCTTCGGAACAAACCAAACCACGCTAAATCTAGGAATCACCCCTACAACTAAATGAATCAAACTTAAGAACTTCAAGTTCTTAATTTTCCTCTAACGGGCCAAAATGCCCTTAAACTACTCAGATTGATATCAAATTTTATGGGCAGGTCTTAAATGACATTTCAGACTTCTACCAGTCTTCACAACCAACATACGAGCCCGATAACAATGAAATAAATTATTAATAAGTTTCTTTAAATCCTTAAAACTTCAAATTAATAATTTCTAAAAAAAATTTATTACTCGGGCTAGGGACCTCGAAATTCGATTCCGGGCGTACACCCATGTCCCATATTTTCTTATGGACCCCCTGAAATCGTCAAATAACAAATTCGGGTCCATTTGCTCCAAATGTTGACCAAAGTCAACTTAGCCTCTTAAGAAAATCCTAATGAATGAAATAGGCATATTTCACTCCAAACTCTTTCAAATTCCGAACCAACCATCTCCGTGAGTCGTAATAGCTAAAGCAAGTACGGAAAGTTTTTATTTAAGAAAACGTGGTTCTAAAAGAAAAAAGACCGGGCGGATCATTATATTAAATAAAAAAAAGTATGGTTATTTTGTCCAGATGTTGAAACTTACAACGCATAGAACAATCTAGCACCACAAAGTTGAAGCACAGAATACATGAAGTACCAAAATTGACCATAGCTTTCCGTCAAAAATTATTAATTGTTAATGAGGGTCCGAAGGCATGAAGACAAATAGAATATGAACAGTTGATGTTCCATTAAGAGAGTATAATTTCGTTGATGATAAGTACTTAGTTGCCAATCACATGAAATTGTTTACATGTTCCCACATCCACTATTGTGTTTCATTTGATGAAACTTTATAACTATATGCTACAAACATTTGACCGAGCATTTTTAATCTGCAGAATGTTGCGTTCTCATGTTTTGAATTTGGATAAAATATGTAGACTACTTTTGTTTAAAATTATTAGCTAATTGGTGGTATATTGTTGCGCTCGATGTTGTGCGTCTTTAAATTATTCTTTCCCTAGATTAGTTTTAAGTTTTATCGATTTTAGCTTTGTCGAAGTGTAGTAAGAACGGATTTGAGTTTTTTATTACTCAAACTGCATTGGGTTCGTATCAGAAGTGTCCGTGAAATTGGCCGAAAGGAATTATTATGGACCTAAAAAAATTGATAGCTCCTCTTTTAAAGTTGTATGGTGATTTATGTTAGTCTTACTTTTTTGGCATAAAAGGGTTGCCTCCCTTTTTGATTCCCCTTCCACATCTGTCGATTTCATTTCAAGAATTTCTTCGAAGGCCAACAAGCGATTCCCTGCTCTTAAGGTAAAGATTCTTGCTTTTTACACAGTTCTTTCATTTGGTTCATGTATTCTTGTTCCAATTTAAGTGAGGATATTGTTTACGGTGAGTAAGTAGTAGTGCTTACCTCATTTGAGGTTTGAGGTCTTTTATGCTTCAAATCTCTTTGTTGGATTATTATTTGTGGAGGGTTGAACCTTTAGCACCTAACAAGTATAATCCTTTAGTTCCTACCGGGTATAATCTTTAGCTCCTACCAATATATGTACCAACTCTTACTACTAAACCTGTAACAAATTGTTGATCTCAGCCTATCCTTACTTAATGATCTCTTCACTGTTGTGTTTACATTTGAGACAAAATTTTAGGTTATCTGATGTCTTAAGACATAAATTGTTATTTACAAATAGAAAATTACATAATCTAGTCTTAAATATTGTATGCTAGCCTCAAGAAAAATTGTTCATGCAACATATTTACAATCTCAAATGGTATGGGGGTTGGGTATTCACGTCTGCTCTCAGTCAAGAGACAAAGATATTGAGAAGGGTCTTGCCAAACATCTGGATAGAATTCTTTTAGCTCTCAGCATCTTCTACTATTTGACAAAGAAAATTTAATTATAATGTTGCAGAAAAATGTGTAGGTCCCTACAGTATTGACACTTGTGAGAAAACACATTAATGGATAGTCAACAGCCAAAAAAGCTCCTCCCTGATGTAGCATCTAAAATCACATGAGTTTCCTTTATTTGTCACTCAATTTTCCTTCATTTGTCACTTCGAAAGCTTAATATATCAGCTTCAACACGTGGAAACTTCAAAGGGAAATTTTGAAGTTTTTGATGACCGACTTTCCAACCTCAATTTAGGATCCATTTAAGGTAATCAAGTAGTTCAACCGTTAGTTTTCTCCTCTGTTTCATTACTTTTGTTGGTTATTTTTTACATGTAACTACAGTCTATATTAAATTGGGGTTAGTCATTGCAACTACATCCATAACCTAATACACCTACGTGGCTTCTGCTGCTGCACTTACCGCACAGTCTCCTCATTCTTATCACCTTCCTAAGTTTGCATTGCTGCTTATTGGATAATTGAAGATAATTTTGCAGCTATTTTTATGATGGTGTTGAAGTCACTTTTTTCCTGTTGTTTGATGTTATGCTACTTAAACCTATTAATTATCTTTCTATGGTACTCTCATGTTCTTCTCATATTACTCTAATAGCTCATTCTTCGTGGTTTTATTAAAGAGTCAATGCCCCTTGCTAATTGAATATTGAGATGCCAGATAATAAAAAACTTGTATGGGAGACTCTCAGTGTCTGTGAACTATTTCACATAGGTCCTTTTTAAAAATTATTAGCAAATAATTTTTCAAGTGCTAGATACTTTTTCCAAGTGTTAGCTTGACTATTATGCATCCATGTAATCCGATCTGCCGTAGCATCTGCTAGAGCGTGTAGGTAATGCAAACTTTAATTTCTATTCATTTTTGGTGTTCTTCCAAGTTTTTGGAACTTTTAGAGTAGTTTTAGCATATGAAATACTCTTTTTGACTAATCATCTATTTTTTCCCTTTACTTGACATATAACAGTATTGAGAATATGACTACTTATGCACTTGAGATTAGAGTTACAACTTTTAACTCTTGCTTTCTTATCACGTCTTTTGTGGAGTGAATATATAGTTTTTTAGTAGAAAATGGTGATTTGTGTAATAAAATAACATGGATATTTTTAAAAATGGCTGCATTTTTATTTTTATTACTTCATTAGAGGCTTCATAGATGTAACACGGCATTCGGTACCAGACTACATGTGACCGAGCGAACCAACATGCTGGCTGAATCAACATATGATATCATAACATACTAAATGTGGAAGAAAAACTAATATATGCTGATATACTAAAAATATGGATGATATAAATCAAAGTGCAGAAATACTAATACAATTCTAAAATATATTTGCAGCCAACATAGCTTAACATGAAAAGCCTGAGACTTTGTCTAACTGTTGCTCTAGTCTATGAAGCCTCTAATGAAGTACTGAAAACACTGACTGTCTGTAAATACTGAAAGACCTTAAAGTAATGATAATTCCCCAAAAGAATTGGGGATCACCAAACAGCTGGTACGAGAATCCTAGCGCTCTGAATCATCAACCTGTAAACCATTACCTGCATCGTGAGATGCATGCCCCGGGCAAAAGGGGCGTCAGTACATTTGAATTACACAGGTATGTAAAGTAACTGAAAGAAAGAATCAAAAATCCTGAAAGTAAACTGATAATCTGAGAATTGATAATAGATAACTAAAATGATAATTATTGAAACAAAAGTTGAAATGATAAGTGATAACTGAATTAATAACTGGTATCGGAAATGATAATTGATCACTGAAATGATAACTAATAATTAAACTGAACAAAGGAAGTAAGGATATAAATACTCCCTCTTCCGAATGATGAACAACCTCTTTATCTGAATAAATAAAATGCGGCCTCAGGCCTTTTATATATATATATATATGTGTGTGTGTGTGTGTGTGTGTGTGTGTGTGTGTGTGTATGTGTGTGTGCACAAATGCGGCCTCGGGCCCAAGTATACGTATACATAACTAGGTCCTCAGGCCCAAAGATGCATAAAGCATAGAGTGGGTCCTCAGGCCCAAATACAGGTGCTGAACTGTCAGGGATTTAAAATCAGGAACTGAGAATCATACTGCAACACATGATAGCGAAATAATGAACCACACTGAGTTACATGATACTGGAATATTGGATCACACTGAGTAACATAATACTGAAATACTGAATAGGACTAGACTGAGACATGTATTCTTGAACTGATTATGAACACTGAACTTCAACTGTTTATGGCATGTTGAGTAAGCTATACTGAGACTCAGGGACCTAAGTCTATATTGAATACAAACTGAGCTCACAACATTGAGAATGAAAGTCATGAATGAGTTATGAAGCAATAGAGTAGAAGTTCTACAACTATTCAAGGAATTAGGCTAAACTATATTTCTGAGGCAATTAGTAACGTGGGAAAAGGAACATATTGAGGGGAGAATTGTTAACATTCCCAAACATAGAGAGTTAGCCTCACATACCCTAACTTCCTTCTCTTGAGCGCAATACAACATTCGCCAACCCTTTCAACTTTAATCTATATCAATACTAGTCAAAGGGATTCCATATTAGTAATAATTCTCATGTTTTGGTCGCTTAAGCATTTTCTCAAATACTTGGTGATATAAAGCTTTATAGTCCTTATTAATGGTGTTTCAACGTCCAACAATACATTCTCTTGATTCTAGATGAATTCTAAAATCTCAAATTTCTTATAATCAATGTCATGCTTCTTCACCCATAAGATACACAACACCTTAACCAACAATTAACAATCAACAAGCCAAACTTGTAATTGTTCATGCTTTTCTATCAAACACATCAACTCATATCTCATGAACTTGTAGTCTACAATCATTAATCCAATGCTATAATCAATTAGAGGGTGAAAATATTACCTTCTTGACGTTTAATCTTCTTGAATTCGAGTTCTAGGGTTCCTTCTCTCAACAATGATGTCCTAATCGAATATCTAATGATATAAAGTGTTTACCTATGTTAATAAAATGTTGGAAAATTAAAATTAACTTAGAATCACCATTAGAACTTAACTTGGGTGGTGGAGGGACCTTTAAGGAGCTAGGTTTTTGAGAGCTTTCCTTTCTAGAGCAAGTTATTATGTTTTGAAGTTGTGGGGGACGAAGTAGGGCTTTAAAATGACCCCCCATGAGCGCTCCCGTGCACCAGAAGACCTGACCGTGCACAATGGCAGTAACACTACCTCAAAAGAATCACGGCCACGCTCGGTGCACGCTCAGGGCACGTATATCGCATACTATTCTGTAAAACACGCATAACTTTTTCACAGACATCAGTTTGGGCTCCATAATATATCGTTGAAAATCTATTTCAATGGCCTACATTTTTCATGCTTTGAGTTTTTCCAAACTCCTTACACATTTTCACTAAACCCTGATGGAAGACAGACATTCTGCAAACTTAGTCGATTTTATCAAATCTTATGCACCTCACTTTCCATCTTGATTCTGAAACAACTATTTTACCCATAATTATCCAGATGGGACTTCACATGTCTAAAATATAACCTTAGTACTCTTTTAAATCATTTATACCTAAGCCGAATTTACGGGGTGTTATATTATCTCCCCCTTGGGATCATTTGTCCTCGAATGATTGTCCTAACTGTAACTCCTGCTAACTCCGAACCTTAAACATGTCTGGTGGAAACATGAACTTTCATCACCACTTGTATACTAAATTGAATGAATACATGATTACTGAACTATTGCGATACCGAATTGAATGATTACTGCATTGACTGAATATTGGTCTACTATGGATACGTGAATACTGAACTAACATAGGTATATGAATATTGAACTAGCACGAATATTTAAGAATTGAACTAACATCAATATCAGAGTACTAAGATGGCATGAATATCAAAGTATTGGACTGACATGAGTAGCTGAGTATTAAACTAACATGAGTATCTGAGTACTGAACTTACATGAGTGTCTGAGTACTGGAAACATAAATTTTATAACATGACACGTCAAGTGGTTGCTGTATAGCTACAAATTCTGGTGGAAACTCCAACTCATAAGCTAATTAACCCACCATTCGCAAGATTCCATATGGCCCAATATAGCAGGGACTATGCTTCTCCTTCTTCCCAAATCTCATAACGCCTTTCATAGGCGAAACTTTCAGAAACACCCAATCATCAACTTGAAACTCTAGGTTTGTATGCCAAACCATCGAATAGGACTTTTGACGGCTCTAAGTCATCTTCAAATTCTCTTGAATCAACTTATCTTTCTCTATAGTCTAATAGACCAAATTTGGTCCCAACAACACTTTTTCACCAACTTTGAACCCACCAATTGGTGATCTACACTTTTGTCCATACAAAGTCTCGCATGTGCCATCTTGATACTAGAATGGTAGGTGTTATTATTTGCAAGGTCAATAAGTGGTATGGGATCATCCCAATTACTTTTAACATCAAGGACATATCCTCAACTGTTTGACTAATACGCTCTGCCTAACCATCTTTCTGAGGATGAAAAGCTTGTGCCTAACTATTTCTGAAAGAACTTCTAAAAGTTCATTTTAAACTGAGCACCACAATCCGAAATGACGGACAACGGAGTCCCATACATCAGACGATTTCCTGAATGTACAACCTGGGATAATCTTCTACTGAATCTGTAGTTTTTTTTTTTGGCAAGAAGTGTGCTGACTTGGTAAGTCAATTTACAATCATCCAATCCAATCATGCTTTTAAAATGAGCAAGATAATCCTATTATATTTTTCATATTTACCATCTAAACTCAAAATATGTGTATTCTGTTATAAACACTAGGCTTTCTGCTGCTCGACTTTCACTTGTTGACAATTCAGATAGTTGGCCACAAAGTCTGCGATGTTCTTTTTCATGTTGTTCAACCAATAAATATCCATGGTCATGATGCATGTTTGGGGAACCTAGATGGAAAGAATACCTGGAATTCTTGGCTTCTAGCATGATCTTCCCTCTTTAAGTCCATCTATGTATGGAACACACAATCTGTCTTGGTACCTCAAAGTACCATCATCTCCCCCTTATTCAAAAGCCATCATCTTATACTTGTGAATCTCGTCTTTCAACTACAACATGTAAGGATCATCAAATTGTTTCTCCTTCTCTTCCGCTACTAAGGGGGAACAAGTCTTGTTCTAGACAACGACTCCATCCTCTTCGGAGTCCGAATTCGAACTGCTATCTTGGCTAAGTGGTTAACTTTTTTCACCAGAGTTCTCTTATCTACCTCAATCATGAGTTATACATCCTACACTTAATCTTCTTAAGCACTTCCTAAAAATACTTATAGAATTTTGGTGACCGATGTCTTTGACATGTATTCTAAATTTTAGAGTCCCGTGCAATGGTACTACCTTCAAAACACACAAATAAGCGTGATTGTACAACTTTTCTGTGATCACTTTATCATCAATAACTAAGCTCATTGATCATTCTACTCACTTTGTGTTTCTTACACATGCTAGACATAATCCTCGTGGTAATTATACAATTTTCCCTCCTTACCGAACTGATTTTCTTTTTCATATCCCATGCTAACTATTCGGGTTTCAAATCTCTAACTGCACTTACTGATGGTTTTGACATCGTCCCTTAGACCGAAGGTCTTATACTTGCAGATCCTTCCTTTTTTTTGTTGGGACCCAAATAACTTTCCTTATTTTCTGCAATTCTTTGCATTCTATGTCAATGACGACTCATCTTCCAACATACTTCTGAGAAATTTTTCTTACTATGAAAAACTAAGTAAGTCACTTAATGGAAAGTTAATATATTTACGGCTATCATACACAATCTTAATAATTTAACTCTGCTCACATAGTCTATCTTGGGGAAACCCATTTTTGATAATTCTTAAAGGCTATTTTTCTGTATGGCTCTCTTATTTCCTAGCTGATTTTTCCGCACCTCCAATGTAATTCGGTTTGACTTAAACTTTTCGAGTTCTAACATGCGTTCGGCGTTTCAAACTGTTACCCACTCACTATTGTTAACTTTACTAAGTAGATCAAATTGTACCTCTACTAGCGCTGTTAAAACTGATGATTCATTGCATCTACTCAAGCATACTAACTATTCTTTTACTAACTACCTGCTAGTGTCATGTGTTCATGTTCTGCTTTAAATAACTAAAGTGAAGCATAATGCTATTTCTAACTTCAAACTTTCTATATAATACAAAATCATATCATACTATCAACATCTGTGGTAATCACTTAGTCATATAACCTAAGGAGGAATTCCCATATCTTTTATCTTACCTCAATAGCTGCTTCTTATAGTAGCTTACTAGTGTGGTATTTCTAGTCCTAATTTGAATAAATCTAAACAACTTAAAATCATTCCCTAAAATTCACTATTGGCTGCTCTTGGTTCTCATTTCATATGTCATATCTTCTAGTCATTTGCATGAGTTGTACGAAATCACATCTTTGGTAATAACAAATGTTTTTGACTCCTAGGTATTTTACTCTTAGGCTCTTTTCTGTCCAAAACGATAGTGAGCAATGTTACCTGATTAAAAGAATTAAAAGAAATTATTCTCTGAGGTAAAACACATACGATTACCATACACAAAATTATCCTTCAGAGTATACATCATCTGATAAATCACTTACTACACCACCCGACGATTCTTGGGTCTTAATCCGGACCTAAAATATGCGAAGATTTCGCTATAACCACTGATACTTACATTTTCTTTTAGAACCCATAGGCGTCACTATATCCTCACCAGTCACCAGAATTTTGATACACTGAAAATTGGATATTTGGTAAATAAATAACTGAATACTGGCGTACCGAATAACTATAAATTTTCTAACTAAAAGATTGTATAACTGGTAACTAAGGTAAACTGATATCCATAAGACATGATAACTGATTTTGTACTTTCTGATAAGGTTATGCTTTAATTTGTACTACTATCCATTGTATCCCACTTTTAACATCCTCTCAAGTCTGATATTTACCAACATGTACTCCATAATTATATCCCAATGGTCAATTATCCTCTCTAGGACCTTAGGTTTCTCCTGCATCGCTTGCGCATCCAATATGTTTGGAATTCAATAGGAAGAGAAGGTTAAATATTTCTCTAAGCTTCATGGCACAATTTAAAGAAAAAAGAAATAAGACAATCCTGGATGTCTTGGTAGTTAACCATTTATATGAATGGCCAGCACATACATATAAAGGAAACTCCACTAGACACGGCTTCATAGACTCCCAAGGACTCTTGAACCTAGTGCGCTGATACCAAGCTTTGTCACGCCCCAAACCTGGGACTGGACGTAGCACGGCACTCGGTGCCTGACTACATATGACCGAGCGAACCAACTGGTTGGCTGAAGCAACATGTGATATCATAACACACTTCATGGGAAAGATAAACTAACACGTGCTGATATATTAAAATTCTAGATGATATAAATCAAAGTGCGAAAATACTAATACAATTCTAAAACATATTTGTATCCAAATAGCTTAACATGAAAAGCCTGAGACTCTATCTAACTGTTACTCTAGTCTATAAAGTCTCTAATGAAGTACTGAAAACACTAACTGTCTGTAAATACTGAAAGAACGTAAAGAAATGATAATGTCCCGAAAGAACTGGGATCACCAAACAGCTGGTACGAGAATCCTAGCGCTCTGAATCATCAACCTGTAAACTATTACCTGCATCGTGAGATGCAGGCCGCAGGCAAAAGGGACGTCAGTACATTTGAATTGCACTGGTATGTGTCGCGACCCAAATCCTATCCCCTGTCGTGATGGCACCTCTCGTGAAGACAAGGCAAGATAGAACAATGCAAATACCTCTTTTAGCAATTTCTAAACTTTTAGCAAATCCAGAACAAGTGTAGACAGTGATAAAAAGAAGAAATAAAAGTACCAACATATGATACCAACCAGACACAGCCTAAATCGGGGTGTCACAAGTCATGAGCTACTACAGAGTTTAAATTAAGTCTACAAAATGTAAAGTCTGATACAACGTCTGAAGAAAATCCAAAGATAAGAAATAGGAGGGATAAGGGCTGCGAACGATACAACTACCCCGTCACTCCAACTAGCCTCCTGATCTGAGAAGAATCAGTGCTCAGGGGTAGACTCCACAATGCCTGTATCTGCACACATGGTGCAGGGAGTAAAGTGAGTACTCCGACCTAGTGAGTAACAACAACAAATAATACCTGAAAGTAAGAAAGCACATAACATAACAAAGCAGTTCTATATCAGGATGTAAAAACAGTAAATCAGTGGAACAGTGCAGGATAAAAATTAATTTCCCCTTTTTAAAATAAATCCGGCAAATCAGGTAAAATATCAAGTAAATAGTGAATAGAAATCTGCCCCTCGGGCCTAGTATCAATCGCTCAGAAACAGTATCAGCCCCTCGGGCTCAGTATCACATCACTCAAATCAGTATCAGCCCCTCGGGCTCAGTATCACATCATATGGGTACCCGTGCTCACTGGGGGTGTACAGACTTTGGGAGGGGCCCCTTACGGCCCAAACACAATATCAAGCCACATCATGGCATATAAAACAAGGCCTGAAAGCCTTCTCACATCACACTCGAGGCCTGAAAGCCTCCTCACATATCACTTGAGGCCTAAAAGCCTCCTTACCTCACGCTCAAGGCCTGAAAGCCTCACTCAGTCCAAAAAATATCATAAACCCCTCGGGCATCAATAAAATAATAGTTCTCAGCCCAAACATTAGTGAAATATCATTTAAAGTCTCAAAAATTCATTTAAAGCGGCTGAGTTTGCAAAACAGTATAATCATTAGGACTGAGTTCAAATAACGTGTCAAAATAGTGAGGAAATAGTGATAACAATCCCTGAAGGATTCAAACAATTGGCTTTAAGCCCAAAACATGGCAATAAGCCCAAATCATGATGATAAACAAATCAACATAGTCAAGTACGCGGTAAAATATCAAACGGGACAGAACAATTCACAATTCCCAGTAGTAAACAACCCTGCACTCGCCATTAAGCGTGCGTTTCACCTCAATATAGTATTACGTTTTGCAAATCCGAGGTTTGAAACCCTCAGGATATCATTTACTATCATTACTGACCTCGATCAAAAATCCAACCAATACACCTCGGAATGGTCTGGAATTTTGCACACACATCCAAAATCACCTAACAAAGCTACAACAACTCTCAAAATTCCACTCCGACCCTCGGATCAAAATCTCACCTACCAACCGTAATTTTCCAAAATACTAACTTCGCCAATTCAAGCCTAATTCTACACCGGACCTCCAAAATCAATTCCGATCACACTCCTAAGTCAGAAATCATCCCCCGAAGCTAACCGAATCACCGAAAAGCACATCCCAGCCCTCTAACTCAGTAGTCAACATCCAGTTAACTTTTCCAAAACAAGCCTTCCTTAAAGAGACTAAGTGTCTCATTACCATCCAAAACCAACCCAAATAGACTCATTCACTCGAGACTCTTATAATAAGATATAAGGAAGCAGAAAAAATAGGGGAAATGGGGCAGTAACTCATGTGACGACGTGCCTGGTCGTCACATCCTCCCCAACTAAAACAAACGCTCGCCCTCGAGCGGGTCAAGAAACATACCTGGAGTCATAAACAGGTGAGGAAATCTGCTCCGCATCTCCCACTCGGTCTCCCAAATAGCCTCCTCCATGGGCCGACCTCTCCACTGCACTTTTACCGAAGCTATATCCTTTGATCTCAATTTTCTAACCTGATGACCCAAAATAGCCACTGGCTCCACATCATAGGTCAAATCGTCATCCAACTGAAAAGTACTGAAGTCCAAAACATGGGACGGGTCCCCAACATACTTCCAGAGCATAGATACATGGAAAATCGGATGCACGCCCTACAAGCTGGGTGGCAAGGCAAGCTCATAAGCCACCTCCCCAATCCTCCTAAGTACCTCAAAAGACCCAATAAACCGTGGACTCAGCTTCCCTTTCTTCCCAAACCGCATGACACCCTTCATGGGCGAAACCTTCAGCAAGACCTTCTCACCCACTATATACGACACATCCCGAACCTTCCGGTCCGCATAACTCTTCTGGCGCGACTGTGCTGTACGAAGCCTCTCCTGAATCAGCTTCACCTTCTCTAAGGCATCCTAAACCATATCTGTCCCCAATAACCTAGCCTCGCCGGGCTCGAACCATCCAACAGGAGATCTACACCGCCTCTCATACAATGCCTCACACGGAGCCATCTGAATGATTGACTGTTAACTGTTGTTGTAGGAAAACTCTACAAGCAGCAAAAATGCATCCCAAGAACCCCCAAAATCAATAATACAAGCGCGCAACATGTCCTACGGTATTTGAATAGTACGCTCGTCTGTCCATCCGTCTGAGGATGAAACATGTCCTCCGCAAAATACCTGCGTACCCAACTCTCGCCGAAATGTCCTCCAGAACTGAAAAGTGAACTGAGTACCCCTATCTGATATAATAGATATTGGAACCCCATGCAATCGGGCAATCTCCCGGATAAATATCCCTACTATCCGCTCCAAAGAATAGGTAGTACATACCAGAATGAAGTGCGTGGACTTGGTCACCCTATCCACAATCACTCAAATCAAATCCAACTTCTTCAAAGTCCGAGGGAGACCACCCGCAAAATCCATAGTAATCCTCTCCCACTTCCACTTTGGAATAATCATCCGTTGAAGTACACCACCCGACCTCTGATGCTCGTACTTTACATGCTGACAGTTGAGACACCGAGCCACAAACCCTACAATATCCTTCTTCATCCTTCTCCACCAGTAGTGCTGCCTCAAATCCTGATACATCTTCGCGGCACCCAGATGAATGGAATACCGCAAGCTGTGGGCCTTCTCCAATATTAACTCCCGAAGCCCATCCGCATTGGGCACACAAATCCGGCCCTGCATCCTCAACACGCCATCATCATCAATGGTCACGTCTCTGACATCATCATGCTGAACTCTGTCCTTAAGGACAAGAAAATGAGGATCATCATACTAGCGATCTCTGATGTGATCATATAAGGAAGACCGAGAAACCATGCAAGCCAACACCCGACTAGGCTCCGAAATATCTAACCTCACCAACCGATTGGCCAAGGCCTGAACATCAGCTGCAAAAGGCCTCTCCCCAACTGGAATGTATGCCAAGCTCCCCATACTAACTGCCTTTTGGCTCAAAGCATCGGCCACTATATTGGCCTTCCCTGGGTGATACAGAATGGTAATATCATAGTCTTTAAGCAACTCTAGCCATCTCCGCTACCTTAAATTAAGGTCCTTCTACTTGAACAAATGTTGAAGACTGCGATGATCAGTGAATACCTCACAAGATACACCATACAAGTAATGCCTTCAAATATTCAAAGCATGAACTATAGCAGCCAACTCCAAATCATGTACAGGGTAGTTCTTCTCGTGGGGCTTCAACTGACGAGAAGCATAAGGTTTAACTCTACCCTCTTGCATCAATACACATCCGATCCCAACTCTCGATGCATCATAATATACGATATAAGAACCTGCAGTTGAGGGCAAAACCAATACTGGAGCCGTGGTCAAGGCTATCTTAAGCTTCTAAAAGCTCTTCTCGCACTCGTCCGGTCATACAAATGGAGAACCCTTCGTAGTGAACTTGGTCAAGGGCGATGCGATAGAGGAAAATCTCGAAACAAACTGGCGATAATAACCTGCCAACCCAAGGAAACTACGAATCTCTGTGGATGAGGTCGGTCTAGGCCAACACTGCACTGCCTCTGTCTTCTTCGGGTTGACCTGAATACCCTCGTTGGACACCACGTGCCTAAATAAAGCTACTGAGCTGAGCCAAAAGTCACACTTGGAGAACTTTGTATAAAGCTTCTGCTCCCTTAAACTCTGCAATACAACTCGCAAATGTTACGCATGCTCCTCCTGGCTATGCTAGTACACCATAATATCATCAATAAAAATGATAACAAATGAATCCAGATATGGCCGAAATACACTGTTCATCAAATACAGGAATGCTGCTGGGGCATTAGTCATCCCAAAGGACATAACAAGAAACTCATAGTGCCCATATCTAGTCCTGAAAGCAGTCTTCATAATATCTGAATCTCTTATCTTCAACTGGTGATAGCCTGAACGTAGATCAATCTTGGAGAATACCCTCGCTCCCTGAAGCAAGTCAGATAAATTATCATTATGAGGTAGGGGATACTTGTTCTTCACTATAACTTTGTTCAATTGCATGTAGCCAATACACATTCTCATGGTGCGATCCTTCTTCTTCACAAATAGGACAGGTGCACCCCACGGTGTCACACTAGGCCGAATAAACACCTTATCTAGGAGTTCCTGAAGCTGATCCTTCAATTGTTTCAACTCCACTGGTTCCATACAATACAGAGGAATAAAAATGGGCTGAGTGCCCAGCACCAGGTCAATACCAAAATCAATGTCCCTGTCCGGTGGCATGCCCGGAAGATCTGCACGAAATACGTCGGGAAACTCCATCACAATCAGGACAGAATCAATGCTAGGAGTCTTGGCCCCAACATCCCTCACAAAAGCCAAATATGAAAGACAACCCTTCCCAACCATACGCTAGGCCCTTAGGAAAGAAATTACCCTGCTAGGAACATAGTAAGTCACGACATCCCACTCGATCCTCGGAACACCCGGTATGGCCAATGTGCTTAGCATGACAGTCCAGATTGCATGACACGGAGATAACCAGTCCATGCCCAAAATAATAACAAAATCTACCATGCTCAATAGCAATTGATCAACTCGGGTCTCCAAACCCCCAATCATCACCAAACACGACTGATACACATGGTCTACAACAATAGTATCACCCACCGGGGTAAATACATGAACAGGTAAAGAAAGACACCCTTGAGTCGTACCCAAATAATGAGCAACATATGAGGACACATAAGAATAGGTGGAACCAGGATCAAATAAGACTGAGGCATTCCTGTGGCAGACTGAAATAATACCTGTAATGACGGCATCTGAAGCAATGGCATATGTCCTGCCCTGAAGAGCATAAAAGCGAGCCTGACCACCGCCCGATCGACCTGCGCCCCTGGAGAAACCCCTGGTTGATTGACCCTCACCCCTAGCTGGCGGGGCGGGTGTTGAAGAAACTGGACCAGAAGATGAGGGATGACCCCTCTGCTGAGACGAGCTACAAGCTCGACGCGGACACTGCCTCCACATATGCCCAAACTCTCTACACTCATAACAACTCCCGAGTGCTGGAGAATAGGACTGAAGGGAACCCCGCGCGCCGGAGTGACTGGCTGACGCACTCGGCCTAGAAGAACCCTGAACAGATGGAGCTCGAGACGAACCCTGTGTTGGAAGAGCACTGAAAGATGGCTCACACTGCTGAGAACCCTGATGACCACGACCTGAAGATGCCCCACGATACTCGAAATGGATCGACTGATCGGGCCTGAAAGAGCGACCCCTACCCTACTAAAGCTGGCCCCTCGAAGGAGCACCACTGTAACTGCCAGAGCCTCGAGGCCTCTTGGCCTTCCTCTCCTCCCGATCCTGGCGACAAACCGACTCAATATCTCGAGCTATATCCACCACCTCCTCAAATGAAGCCCCCAGCACTCTCTCTAGTCATAAGAACATAAAAATGATAGTTAAGGCCATCCACAAATCTCCTGATCCGCTCACGCTCAGATGGAACCAGCCAAACTGCATGACGAGCCAACTCTGAGAACCTCATCTCATACTGAGACACAGTCATGTCTCCCTATCATAGCCACTCAAACTACCTACGCAGCTCCTCTCTACGGGACCGTGGTACATACTTCTCCAAGAAGAGAGCGAAGAACTCCTGCCAAGTCAAAGGTGTTGCACCAACCAGCCTTCACCGCTCATACTCCTCCCACCAATTGAAGGTTGATCCCATAAACTGAAAAGCAGTAAAAGCCACACCGATGGACTCAAGAATCCCGCTGTGCGGAGCATCCGCTGACGTCTGTCAAGAAAACCCTGGGCATCCTCACCCTCGGCTCTACTAAATATCAGAGGCTGGAGCTTACCAAACCTCTCGACGCGATGCTGCTCGTCCCCGAGCATAACTGGAACCTTGAACTCCTGCACTACAGCAACTGGCAGAGCTGGAGAAGCCTCTGGAGTCTGTAATCCCTGCACTACCTACTCAGGTGTACGAGCAACGGGGGTCTGATTGCCTCTCCCTGCTTCTGAAGTAGCTGCTGCTGCTGTAGTGGCTAAAACCACCTGAGTCAGGCCTGTACAAACTGTCAATATCTTGGTCAATGTCTCCTACAGACCCGAAATCACAATGGGCACAGTTGGTGCCTGAACTACTGCTGCTGGAGCCTAGTCCTCAACTAGGGCAATTAGGGGATCCACAGGTGCTGCCCCTGCTGCTCTGCCTCCAACACGACCACGACCACGACCACGACCACGTCCATGGACTCTGGTAGCCTCAGTAGGTGGTATTGGTGGTCGTCCGTCACGTCTTGTAACTCATATCCTCACCATCTATGAGAGAATGGAACAAAGAGAAGTTTAGTACTCGGATCAACAAGTTCGCACGATAGAATTTCAAGAATGTGAAGTTTTCCTAAAAGGTTCTGCAACCTCCCAAGGATAAGTACAGACATCTCCATACCGATCTACGAGACTCTACTAAACTAGCTCATGACTCACGAGATCTAGTAACCTAGGTTCTGATACCGACTTGTCACGACCCAAATCCCATCCTCGGTCGTGATGGCGCCTCTCGTGAAGACAAGGCCAGCCAGAACAATACAAATACCTCTTTTAGCAATTTCTAAACTGTTAGCAAATCCAGAACAAGTGTAAACAGTGATAAAATGCAGAAATAATAGTACCAACATATGATACCAACCTGACACAGCCCAAAACGTGGTGTCACAAGTCATGAGCTACTACAAACTTTAAATTAAGTCTACAAAATGTAAAGTTTGATACAACTGTCTAAAAAAAATCCAAAGATATGAAATAGGAGGGATAAGGGTTGCGGACGTCAACAGCTACCTCGTCACTCCAACTAGCCTCCGGATCTTAGAAGAATTAGTGCTCAGGAGTAAACTCCATAATGCCTGTATCTGCACACATGGTGCAGGGAGTAATGTGAGTACTCCGACCCTGTGAGTAACAATAATAAATAATATCTGAAAGTAAGAAAGCACATAACAGCACAAAGAAGTTCTATATCAGGCAGTAAAAACAATAAATCAGTGGAACAATACAAGATAAAAGTGAATTTCCCCTTTTTAAAATAAATCCGGTAAATTAGGTACAATATCAAGTAGATAGTGAATAGAAATCTGCCACTCGGGCCCTGTATCAATCGCTCAGAAATAGTATCAATCCCTCAAGCTTAGCATCACATCACTCAGATCAGTATCAGCCCCTCGGGCTCAGTATCACATCACATGGGTACCCGCACTCACTGGGGTGTACAGACTCCGGAAGGGGCCTCTTACGGCCCAAGCGCAATATCAAGCCACCTTGTGGCATATGAAACAAGGCCTGAAAGCCTTCTCACATCACACTCGATGCCTGAAAGCCTCCTCACACATCACTCAAGGCCTGAAAGCGTCCTCACCTCACGCTCAAGGCTTGAATGCCTCACTCAGTCCAGAAAATATCATAAGCCTCTCGGGCATCAATAAAATAATAGTTCTTAGCCCAAAAATCAGTGAAATATCATTTAAAGTCTCAAAAATTCATTTAAAGCGGCTGAGTTTGAAAAATAATATAATCATTAGGATTGAGTTCAAATAACGTGTCAAAATAGTGATAACAATCCCCGAAGGATTCAGACAATTGGCTTTAACCCCAAAACATGGTAATAAGCCCAAATAACGATGATAAACAAATCAACTTAGTCAAATACGCGGTAAAATATCAAACCGGACGGACCAAGTCACAATCCCCGGTAATAAACAACCCCGCGCTCGCCATTAAGCGTGCGTTTCACCTCAATATAGTACTACGTTGTGCAAATCTGGGGTTTCAAACCCTCAGGATATCATTTACTATCATTACTCACCTCAAGTCGGCTAAAATCCTAGCTCAATATGCCCTTGCCTGGCGAATCAACCTCCTCGAGCGTCGAATCTGCTCAAAACCACAAGGAATACATTACAATAGGCTAAGGGAACACAACCCAATCGAAAAGACTCAAAAAATGTCGAAAGTCACGAAACTGGCAAAATTCGAGCCCCGGGCCCACTTCTCGAAAAATCAGAAAATTAACATCACCGGACTCTTTATCTCGCCACGAGTCTATTCATATTAAATTTACCAGAGTCCGAGTTCAAATGCTCCCTCAAATCCCAAATTTTCATTCAAAAAGCCAAGCCCTAATTCTTCCCCTTTTAATCAAATTTCCATGAATTTGAGTGTTGATTCTTCAATTAAATGAAGTTTCTAGGTCATAAGAATCACCTCCAATCAAACCCAGTCGAAAGCCTCTTTAATTCTCGTCAAAAAGCTCTCAATGTTACTCAAAAATGGTGGAATTAGACTTAAGCTCCTGGAACAAAAATGAGCATTAAAACCCTTCTGATAATTGGGATTTTCGCATCTGCGGTCCCTTTTCCGCATCTACGACCACTGCTTCTGCGGATCCTCACTTAAAGACCACGACCGCTTCTGCGGTTCCCTACAGCATATGCGGTCCTCGCTCATGCGGATAAATGTCCGCTTCTGCGGAAATGCTAATTCCCAAGTTTTCCACTTCTACGACACGACTACCGCATCTGCGGCCTCGCATATGCGGTTTCCCTTCCGCATCTGCGAAACTTCCATTCCAGCCATAAACCACACCTGCGAACCTCCTCCCGCACCTGCACAATCGTATCTGTGATTCCTTTTCCACAGATGCGGAAATACCAGATACCAGCAAGAACCTGCTATCTCCCAACTCCAAATTTCATCCCGTTAGCCATCCGAAATCACCCCGAGGCCCCCGGGACCTCAACCAAAAGCCCAAACATGATCCAATACCTTATTCAAACTTGCTTAAATCATCAAAACACCACAAATAACACCTAAACCACCAAATTACGTCAAATTCAAGCCTAAGTTCATCCAAATCTTCCGAAACTCGCATTCGATCAAAAATTAAACCAAAACACCCCCGAATGATATGAAATTTTGCACGCACATCCAAAATCACCTAACAAAGCTACAACAACTCTCAGAATTCTATTCCGACCCTCGGATCAAAATCTTACCTACCAACCGGAATTCGCCAAAGTACTAACTTCGCCCATTCAAGCCTAATTCTATATCGGACCTCCAAAATTAATTTCGATCACACTCCTAAGTCACAAATCATCCCCCGAAGCTAACCAAATCACCAGAAATCTCATCCGAGCCCTCTAACTCAGTAATCAACATCCGGTTGACTTTTCCAAAACAAGTCTTCCTTAAAGAGACTAAGTGTCTCATTACCATCCAAAACCAATCCAAATAGACTCATTCACCGGAGACTCTTATAATAAACATAAGGAAGCAGAAAAAATTAGGAAAATGGAGTGGTAACTCACGTGACGACGGTCCGGGTCATCACAGTATGTAAAGCAACTAAAAGAAAGAACCAAAAATATGGAAACTAAATTGATAATCTAAGAATTGATAATTGATAACTAAAATGATAACTATTGAAACTAAAACTGAAATGATAACTAATAACTGATAACTGAACTAATAACTGGTAACTGAAATGATAACCGATCCCTGAAATGATATCTAATAATTGAACTGAACAAAGAAAGTAAGGATATGAATACTCCCTCTTCTGAATGATGAACATGTTTATCTGAATAAATAAATTGTAGCCTCATGCCTAATATATATATATATATATATATATATATATATATATATATATATATATATATATATATATATATATATATATATATATATGCACAATTTTTCCCTCGGGCCCGAGTACATGTATACATAACTGCGGCCTTAGGCGCAAAGATACACAAAGCATAAACTTCGTGCTCGGGCCCAAAGATGAATAAAGCATAATCTACGGCCTCATGCCCAAATATAGGTGTTTAACTTTCAGGGATTTAAAATCAGGAACTGAGAATCATACCGCAATACATGAAAGTGAAAAATTGAACCATATTGAGTTTCATGACTCTGGAATACTGGATCACACTGAGTTACAAAACACTGGACTACTGAATAGGACTAGACTGAGACATGTATTCTTGAACTGATTATGAACACTGAAACTTCGACTTTTTATGGCATGCTGAGTAAGCTATACTGAGACTTAGGGACATCAAACCCAATTCTATATTGAATACGAACCGAGCTCACACCATTCAGAATGAAAGTCATGAACGAGTTATGAAGCTAGAGAATAGAAGTTCTACAACGATTCAAGGAATTAGGCTAAACTATATTTCCGAGGCCATTAGTAACGTGGGAAAAGGAACATAATGTATGGAGAATTATTAACATTCCCAAATATAGAGAGTTAGCCTCACATACCTTAACTTCCTGCTCTTGAGCGTAATACAACATTCACCAACCCTTTCAACTTTAATCTATATCAATACAAGTCAAAGGGATTCCATAGTAGCAATAATTCTTATGTTTTAGTCGTTTAAGCATTTTCTCAAACACTTAGTGACATAAAGCTTCATAGTCCTTATTAATGGTGTTTCTACACCCAACAAGCCATTCTCTTGATCCCACATAGATTCTAAAATCTCAAATTTCTTATAATCAATGTCATTCTTCTTTACCCATAAGATAAACAATTAATTAATAATCAACAAGCCAAACCTATAATTGTTCATGCTTTTCTGTCAAACTCATCAACCCATATCTCATGAACTTGTAGTCTACAATCATTAATCCAACTCTATAATCAATTAGAGGGTGAAGCTATTACCTTCTTGGTGTTCAATCTTCTTGAATTCGAGTTCTAAGGTTCCTTCTCTGAACAATGATGTCCCAATCGAATATCTAATGATATGGAGGGTTTATCCATGTTAATATAATGTTGAAAAATTAAAATTAACTTAGAATCATGATTAGAACTTACCTTGGGTGGTGGAGGGACCCTTAAGTAGTTAGGTTTTTGAGAGCTTTCCTTTCTAGAGCATGTTTTTATGTTTTGAAGTTGTGGGGGGCGAAGTAGGGCTTTAAAACGACCCCCCATGAGCGCGCTCGGGCACCTAAAGACCTGACCGCGCTACTGACCGTGCACATATCGCATATTGTTCTGTAAAATGCGTATAACATTTTGTACAGAGATCCGTTCGGGCTCCATAATATATTTTTGGAAAGCTATTTCAAAGGCCTACATCTTTTACGCTTTGACATTTTCCCAAATTCCTCACACGTTTTCACTAAACCCTGCTAGAAGATAGACCTCTAGTTCCTACCGGGTATAATCTTTTAACTCCTACCAACATCTGTACCGACTCTTACTACTAAACCTGTAACAAATTGCTGATCTCACCCTATCCGTGCATAATGACCTCTTCACCGTTGAGACAAAATTTTAGGCTATTTGATGTCTTAAGCCATATATTGTTATGTACAAATAAAAAACCACATAATTTGGTCTTAAATATTATATGCTAGCCTCAAGAAAAACTGTATGTGCAACATATTTACAATCTTAAATGGTATGGGGGTAGGGTATTTACATCTGCTCTCAGTCAAGAGACAAAGATAAAGAGAAAGGTCTTCCCTAACATCTGGATAGACTTCTTTTAGCTCTCAGCATCTTCTTCTATTCGGCGAATATAATTTAATTATAATATTGTAGAAAAACGTGTAGGTCCCTAGAGTATTGACACTTGTGAAAAAATACATTAATGGATAGTCGACAGCCAAAAAAGCTCCTCACTTGATGATAAAAGCTGATGATAAGAAAGCCAAAGGAGGAGAGGCACTTGAAATGTAATTGATGCTCTTTTCTAAGGCTTGGCGTGCCTAGGAATCACGATATTTAGACGCAGTTACCCCAAAAATAAAAATATAGACATTTATATGCAGCTTTAGCTTTCCTATGATATGATGCCGATTAAACGAGAAATTTGACAATGTACCTGTTATTCGACATCTATAGTCATTGCAAAGGAGAAATAAGGTGAATTTTTGAGTTGTTCTAGGTAAAATGATATTTTCCTGAAGTGTTATGTGGACCATTTTTTTGCACTATCATCGTGTAAATAGAAGGTTTTATCTGCCATTTAACATTATAGCACTGGAGGTGCTCACTATAGTAGTAAGATAGTTTTCTTCTGTAGCTTTTTAGGAAAAAGGGGGCAAAATATGGGATACTAGCTAATCATATATTTACCGTTAGTTAACTGAAAAAGATTCCTTGAATCATCTATTTAAAGTTACTTATCCTGATTTATATTTAACTCATTCAAATATTTCCTTTATTACTTCTCGTGCAATTCCAATTACAAAGAACGACTTCGTTAATGAAATAAATGATATGCTAATTGCTTAATTCCCAACTGATGAAAAAGTCTATTTAGCTACTGATGAAACAATTGATCCAAAAGATCAAAGTGAATATGAAGATTTTTTGCACACTTTAAATCCTCTTGGTTTACCTCCTTATAGATCGTGTTTAAAGAAATATTGTCTGATTACATTATTAAGAAATTTGAATCCCTATGAAGGTTTGTGCAATGGGACACACTTAATATGTATTGATTTTCAATCTCATGTTATTAGTGCTACAATATACAGTGATGATTTTAAAAATACACAAGTATTCATTCTGCGAATACCACTATTAACATTAGAAGATGAAAAACTACCCCTTCAATTAAAAAGAGCACAGTTTCAAATACGGTTATATTTTGCCATGACTATAAATAAAGCTCAAGGCAAAACATTAAATTTTGTTGGCATTTATTTGCGAGAACCTGTATTTTCTCATGTCCAGTTGTATATTGCTTTATCGAGAGATAAAGGCTCTAACTGTGCCAAGGTATTAATTAGACCAGCTACTGCTGACAATAATGATGATTATTCCACATATAATGTAGTCTATGATAAAATTATCGGAAAATTCTTCTTCTTTAACTTAAGACCATCATTCCTAACAGTAAGTTTACAATTTGTTCATTTTCTGTACTCTTCCATTTTGTATTATATTCATTATGGCAATGTTACATATGTTCATTATGATATTATGACGTGTTATACTTGTATATTACATCTAGATGGCAGAAAGTTTCAGCATTAATGTGATTACTCCAGAAACGGAAGAATGGACCTGCAAGATTCAAGTAGTTGATAAAGGCAGACCTAGTGACAACAGAGAGCAAACGAAAAGTATCAACTGATTGTTTTGCAAGACGAAGAGGTGTTCTTTAAAGGATTCATAACTCAAAAATCAAGTCGAATGCATTATATTCAATGATAATGCACTTTGAAGATCTGTTTCGCCCTTTCCATACATTCTTGATGTCAATTGCACAAGTCAATGAATCAAACTATATGTATGAAAATCCACTTAACAAATTTATATGGACAATTGATAGGAGCACCATTGTTGAGCCAATAGAAACTGTTAATCCTCCAGAAGACCCACTACCTGTCACGATCCTAACTACGAACCCGGTCGTGATGGCGCCTCTCGTGAAGACAAGGCCAGCAATTAAATAAATTCTCATTTTTAAACAGTTAAATAGCATAATAATAATCTACGCATGGATTAATAACACGAAATAGCGAAAAATATGAATAACAAATATGGAAAGCCAGCCCGACACAATCCTAACCGGGGTGTCACAAGTCATGAGCAACTATGAATCCTGATACAAGTCTACCAAATGAAATATCTGTTATAGTTGTTTGAAGAACATAGAAACAATAAGATAAGGGAGACACGGGGGTTGCGGACACCAACAGCTACCTTGTAGTCTCCGAAACACCGCCTGGACTGGAGGCATCAGCACTCCGGAGCGGGACCAATAACGCCTGAATCTGCACACATGGTGCAGGGAGTAATGTGAGTACTCTGACCCAATGAGTAAGAAATATAAATAATGACTGAAGATAACAAATCACATAAAGCACAAAGTATCCTATAATGAAGTAGTGAAACATCATGTGAAAGCAGTAACCCACTAAAAAATCAAGTAAAATCTATTTTCAACAGGTAAAACATGTAAATAATGTAAAGTAAATAGATAGAAGTTCGCCCTTCGGGCTCAGTATCAACACATCCGCCCCTCGGGCTATATCTCAGTACAGTGCCAGCCCCTCGGGCTTAATCTCATAATATCTCAGTACGGTGCCAGCCCCTCAGGCTCAATCTCATATTACAAATGGGTACTCGCGCTCACTGGGGGTGTACAAACTCCTCGAGGGGCCCTTTACGTCCCAAGCTCAATCACCAGCCACCTCGTGGCATCAATCTAGGCCCTCGGCCTCATATCAATCAAGCCACCTCATGGCATATATGTAATGCAGGCCCTCGGCCTCAAATCAGTATTAGTGTTCTTCACAATATAGGTCGTCGGCCTTACTTAGTCCAAAAAATCATCACAAGCCCCTAGGGCAATAGTAAATCAATGTTTTCAGCCCAAACATTATTTAAAATATCATTTAAGTCTTAAAATCTGAGAAAGAATGGCTAAATAGTAAAATAGTAGAAATTATCAGGACTATAACAAATAAGTCTCAATCAAATACGCGGTAAAATAATCTATTGGGATGGACTAAGTCACAATCCCCAATAGTAAACGACCCCACGCTCGTCATCAAGCACGTGTCTCACCTCAATATAGCACTACGATGTGCAAATTCGGGGTTTCAAATCCTCAGAGCATCATTTACAATCATTACTCACCTCGAACTGGCTAAATCTCTAGCTCGCGACGCCTTTGCCCCTCAAACTGGCCTCCACGCGCGTTGAATCTATCCAAAATCAGAATAAATATTTCACTATATGCTAGGGAACAAAGCCCAAGCGAAAACAATCGACAATTACCAAAAGTCCCGAAATTAGCAAAACCCGAGCCCCGGGCCCACTTCTTGAAACTCGGAAATTTTTACATCATTAGATTCTTTGTCTCCCCACGAGTTCATTCAAATCAAGAACACAAAAATAGGAGTTCAAATAACCCCTCAAATCCTTAATTTAGCCCTCTTAAACTCAAGCCCTAAACTTCCATTTTTAGCTTAAGTTTCCATGATTTTCTAGGTAGATTTCACAATAGAATCGAGTTTTAGGTCCGAAATTCTTGCCTCCAATCATTTCCCCTTGAATCCCTCTTTAATATCCTTCAAAAATCTCTCAAAATGAGCAGCTATGGGTGAAAATAGACCCACATTCGCGGACAAGAAGACTTTAAAAAAAACATTCTGCCCAGGCCTCATTTCCTTCATCACTATCGCGACACTTTCCCCGCGATCGCAAAGAACAAATTTTTAACTCCCCCAAAATACACTATGCGAACGCGATGACCAGGTGAAATAACCTTACGCGATCACGGATATAACCCCGCGTTCGCAATGCACAAACGACCAGCCAAGACCCAGTTCCAAATGACCCTACACGAACGCGACTTCCCTCATGCGTTCGCAATGAACAATTCCTCAATGCTATGTGATCGCGAGCCTCCAATCGCGAACATGAAGAACAACTGGGTGCCCTCCTTAATTACTTCTATGCGATCGCGAGACAACCCTCACAATCGCCAAGAGAAATTTCCTGCAACACTGAACCTGCAACTTTTTGCTATCTTTTAAGGCACAAAAATGGTCCGATCGACCATCCAAAACTCACCCGAAGCACCCGGGACCTCAACCAAAGGCACCGACACATCCTAAAACATTATTCAAACTTGTTCCAATCATCAAAACACCTCAAACAACATCAAATCACTCAAATACATCGGATTCAAGCCTAAGTTTCTAAAATCTTCCGAAATACGCTTTTGATCAAAAAGCCAACCAAACCACGTCCGAATGACTTGAAATTATGCACACACATCCCAAATGATATAACGAAGCTACAGCAACTCTCGAAATTCCATTCCGACTCCCGGATCAAAATCTCATCTGCCAACCGAAAATCGCAAAAATATCAACTTCGCCAATTCAAGCCTAATTCTACTCCGGACCTCCAAAATCCATTCCGATCACACTCCTTAGTCACAAATCACCTTCCGAAGCTAACCGAACCTTTGGAACTCACATCCAAGCCCTCTAACAAATAAGTCAACATCCGGTTAATTTTTCCAACTTAAGCCTTCTTAAAAGAGACCAAGTGTGTCAAACCTTATCAAAATCATTCCGGAGTTGATCCGCCAACCCGATACCACAAAGCAGGGATAACGAAGTAGAAATGGGGGAAAGGAGCGGTAACTCATGAGACGACTGGCCGGGTCGTCACACTACCGCCGCTAGCGCACCTAAATCTTACACCATTTGGAAACTTTGAGTATCAACCCGAGGGATATGAATTCGGTAATTGAATATTTAACTATTTATGTTATTTGTTCACCTAAAATTCACATTTATTATTATTATTAATATTATTATTATTATTATTATTATTATTATTATTATTATCTATAATAATGTATTATCTATTAACTTATTCGTCGTTCTTTTTAAATGCAAGGTGTGCTTGCCATTGTGCTCAATGCCAGTCCTTCAACCTATGCCTCAAATGGGAAGAGAATTCAAGATTTTATCATCATAGATGATCAGTAAGTATACATAAACTTGTTTTATTTGATCCAAATAGCAACTGACGATTCAAGTATGATGTGGTGTTTGACTTTTCGTATGTTGTCTAGAAATAGCACACAATAAATAAAATCGAGATCCAAGTTGAGGTTGTACCCTTTAAAAGGCTGGCATCCACGCTTCAATTTACCTTTGGTTTTGTTGTAATTATGACCTTTCGAAGCATACATATCTCCAATACATATTACTAGAATTATTATGGTTTAACTTTTTATTGTTAATAATACTTGATCATATCTTTAAATATATTCTCCACAATGCAAAATTCTTATCTTATTGTTTCTCCAGCTATAAGAATCTAATTGAAATTAAGACAAATATCATATTATGCTTTTGATTTTGTAAGTTTTAATTTTTCTCTGCTTTTTAGCAACTAATTTATGCTTTTTCATAATTAACTTCAAACTTTCAATTTATTTCATTATGTATAATCATAATTTTTTGGATAGCTACACAGAGTGACGATGTGTGGTGGCTAAATGTACACACCAATCCAAGAGTCTAAAAGGCATCAATGCCTTTTAAAATTTTAAAAATCTTTAATTGTTATTCAATAAAGTTAGAAGTAATTGATGATCCAAAAAAAAATTTAGTTATGGCAAGGCAACAAATTAGGAAGAAACTCTTGTTAGGGCACCAACTGCCCAAGTGTCCAATCTTGACTATTAATAATATAGTCAAATTTCAATTTTTTTCCAAAACACCCTAAAAAAATATTCAAACTATATATGACAAAGAAATATTTTTAAACACCTCTTTCTTTCTTTCTTTTTCTACTGAGGGACAAAGCAACATCTTCTCAAATACTCCTATCAAACACTAACTAATCTAATAATCCCCCACTTAGTTAGTGATTGATGTTATTTATGATATTCATGCATATAGTAGGTATCTTTCGATTTAAATCTACTATTTGTATAAACTATTCAAGACCTTGCCGAAATTGATGGTTAGATTAAGTTATATTAAAAAACAATTCCCATATGACATGACGGAAAAACATTATACATATAAATCGTACCAACTCGACAACTTGTTCACCGTGAGTTTTAGCACCCGATTTTGGCCTTGTGCTACTTCCTGAATTCATAAACACTTATCAAGTTTTTTATTCCAATTTTTTATTAAAGCGGCACCACTTTTTGTGTTTACGTAGGTGAAGATTTAACAAAATCCTTAATACGGACTTCTTTAGTTCCTAAACTGAACTCTGCTTCTTCATTAAAAGTATTTTTATATTCATCCTCCTTTTCTAGATACTAATTCCAGTACCTGCTATTCGTCACAACTATAACTTGTTATTATCATTTAAACCTTTAATATTGTTAAACAATAAGAAAGGTAAGGTTCCCGTTAGTAGTGACATTTAAATTACCTTAGACCCATAGCACTTGTTGTGCTTATTATCATATCACTTGCGAGTCCTTTAGTGAATGGGTCAGTAAGGTTGTCTTCAGAGTTGATGTACACAACACTGATAATTCCATCCGAAATTAATTGTCCTATGTACTCATCTCTCAAAGTAATATGTCTAGATTTTCCATTGTATATTTTGCTAAATGCCTTAGACATAGTTGCTTTACTATCACAGTGCAAGAGAACAGCTAGCATCGGTGTTGGTCACAACTCTATATCTTACAATAGATTTCTCATCCATTCTGCCTCTCTTCTAGCAGTTGCTAAAGCAATAAATTCAGACTCCATTATGGAATGAGTAATACGCTTTTGTTTCTTAGAAGCCCATGAAATTGCTCTTCCACCTAAAGTGAATATCCACCCAGACGTTGACTGGTTATCACTAACACTAATTATCTAACTAGGTCACAATATCCTTCTAACTCTGAAGGAAATCTATTATAATACAAGGTAAAAGTTTTTGTTCTTTTCAGATAATCAAGTACCCTCACTATACCTTTCTAGTGACCACCACTTGGATTGTGAGTATATCTTGATAATTTACAAACCGCAAAGGCAATATCTGGCCTAGTGATAGTGCATAGCATACATTAAACTACCAATTGCACTAGCATAGTCTAATTGACTAACAGATCTCCTAGGGTTCTCAACCATCTTTCTAGAAGCATCAAATGCAGTATTAAATTCTTTACTACCCAAATAATTAAATTTGGAAAGAACCTTGTCAATATAGTGAGACTGACATAATGCAAAACCCCCACTATGTCTTTAACTTTAACACCTAAGATAATATCAACTTCTCCCAAATCTTTCATTTTAAATTGAGAAGTTAAATACTTCATAGTTTCATTTATGCCTTGCATGTGAGTTCCTATAATTAGCATATCATCAACATCAAGATATACTATCACCCAATAATCCTTTGTGAATTTGGAATAAATGCATTTATCTGCTCTATTATGTTTAAAACTATTTGATAATATAACACTATCAAAATTTTCATGGCACTGTTTTGGAGCTTGTTTTAATACATACAAGGACTTAACTAACTTACAAACTTTCTTCTCATTTCCAGGAAGCACAAACCCTTCGGATTCCTCCATATAAAGTTCTTCATCAAGATCACCACTTAAGAATGTCGTCTTAACATCCATTTGATGGATATTTAGATTATATCTTGATACCAAAGCAAACAATACTCTCATTGAGGTGATCCTGGCCACAGGAGCATATGTGTCAAAATAATCTACTCTTGCCTTTTGTCTAAATCCTTTGGCTAATAGTCTAGCTTTAAAAGTTTGTAGAGAACCATCAGTATTATATTTTCATCTAAAACCCATTTACACCCAATATGTTCAGTATTAAAATGTAAATCTGTCAATACCTATGTACCATTTGATAAAAGAGAATCTATTTCATCATTTATAGCTTCTTTCCAGAAAGCAGAGTCCCGCAAAGCCATAGCCTCACTATAGGTTTTAGGATCCTCTTCTAAATTTAAAATAGTGGGTATTTTATTTAATAATTCATCTCTACTTCCTTCTACCAGAAAGACTAATGCTTGAGAAGAAATAAAGTCAGGGCCTATATTTTTTTATTTTCTAACTCTTTGACTTTTTCTTGGTTCTACAGGAGATTCAGCTGCCTTTCTTTTATTGTTAGAAAAAGAACTAGGTTATACATAATTTTATTGAGTTACTGCATTATCACCATGTGACGACCCAAAGGGTCATCACCTGTTTTCTTTTTCATTCCGTACTTCTGAGGCCTTGAAAACCTCATTTTTACTTGCCTCGATTTGCGTGCGCAGTCCAGCGTGTAGCAGGAAAGATTATATGTTAAATTCTATGAAAAATTTCAAATGTGGCTTTAAAATGATTAAAGTTGACTTTGGTCAATATTTTTGGTAAACGGATCCCGGACCCATGATTTGACGGTCTCAGAGGGTCCGTAAAAAAATATGGGACTCGGGCATAAGCCTGGAGTCGAATTCCGAGGTCTAGAGCCCGAGAAAAGAGTTTTTCTGTGAAATTGTTTTTCTAAAATTATTAAGAAAAATAGAAGTGAAAATTGATTAAAAGACTGTGGTATCGGGGTCATATTTTGGTTTCGACGCCCGGTACAAGTCTTATATATGGTTTAAGCACTTTTTGTGAAATTTGGTCGAAATCGGACGTCATTTGACATGTTTCAGACCTAAATATCTAAAATTTGAAGTTTATGAAGTTAGAATGAAAAATGATGATTTTGATGTTGTTTTGGCGGATTGATCGCTCGGTTAAGTTCGTATGAGGTTGTTGAGTTAGTGTGTGTGTTTGGTTAGGAGCCCCGATGGCTCAGGAGTTATTCAGAGGTGGTTCGTTGTGTTTTGAACTTAGTAAAAATTGCAGAAATTGCTCAGTTCTGATATCTGGTACATTGTTCTATGCGATCGCATAGCTTCTCCCGCGATCGCATAGTGTAAAAATTTCAAGATCCTAGTTTTGTTCTATGCGATCGCAACAGCCCTTGTGCGATCGCAATGCCCAGCCTTCCCATCCCTATGCGATCGCATAGAGCATTTTCCTTGCCCAGTCGTATTTCCTCTATGCGTTCGCATTCACCCCATCGCAATCCAAATGACTAAAAAACTTTCCTTTATGCGATCGCAATGCCCTTTCCGCGATCGCATAGAGCAATTTTCCCAGTGATTTTAAATACCCAAAATAGAACATTGACGGGTTTTTCACCTAAAACACACGAACTCATCTTATCCACAGCCCATAGGCGATCTTTAGAGCTCTTCTTCACCAAAGCTTCTTGGGTAAGTATTATCTAACTCGTTTTCTTCATTTTCTATCATCTTTTATCAAATTCCTAGACCTAATTCATGTAGTTCATGGTAAGAATTGGGGGAAAAGGGTAGAATTAGGGCTTTTCAATTTTCTTTAATTTAGACCTCGTTTTGGGGTCGAATTTGAAAACAAATTGTATATACGGGCTCATGGGGGAATGGGTGACATGGAATTGGTTCGAACCTCGTGTTTTGACCAAGCGGGCCCAGGGTTGATTTTAGAATTTTTGGAATAAAGCTTGGAAATTCATATTTAGGCATTGGGTTTAGTTTGTTTAGCAATTATTAATATTGTAAAGTCAGTTAGGAGCTTTTCTATCTCTTAGCTCTCGGCGCATGATAATCCAATGTAGGCTAACGTACACCTATGGCGAGGAAGAGAAGACAAACTAAGCCGGTGGCCGGAGAAATCACACCAGTGACTTCAAGGACAACATATCTGGGAGTGCCATTATCAACCAGGAAGCTGAACATAAACCAATGTTTGCCTTTGGTTGAGAAGATTACTGATAGAGTGAGGTGGTGGTCTGCTAGGATGTTATCATATGCTGGAAGACTATAACTGATCAAATCAGTACTTTTTGGTGTGCAAACATACTGGGCCCAAATATTTTTGATCCCAAAGATGATTATGAAAATGGTGGAGGCTGTGTGTAGGACTTTCCTGTGGCCTGGATCAACTGACATATCTCGGAAAGCTCTTATAGCATGGGACATGATTTGCCAACCTAAAAGTGTAGGGGGACTGAATGTGATCAACATAAGAACCTGGAATAAGGCTGCAGTGATGAAACACTTATGGGCATTGACTATGAAGAAGGATACACTATGGATTAGATGGGCTCACATATATTACATAAAGAACAGAAGAATTGAAGACATTGATACACCAAAAAATGCAGCATGGGTGGTGAGGAAGATAATTGAAATGAAAAAAGATGTACTGAAGTTGAAGACAAAAAAAACAGACATTGCATCCATTTTGAAAGAGTTTGAGAAGCAGGGCAAATTCCAGATTAACAAAGCATATGTACAGTTTCCATCTCAATTCAGTAAGGTAGAATGGAAGAGTATTCATATGCATCCACATGTGCATCCAAGGTTTAAATTCCACCTATGGTTAGCAATCAATCAGAGATTAGCAACAGTGGACAGACTTGCAAAGTTTGGGATACAGGTACAGGCTGAAAGTGTGTTTTGTGATCAGAATGAAGAAAACTTTGAACACTTGTTTTTTAACTGTCAGTATACAAAGACATTGTGGGGAAGATTGCTTAACTGGCTAGGATACAGAAGACAAGTTCAAGATTGGCAGCAGGAAATGAATTGGATAAATACTTTGGCAAAGAAGAAAGACTGTATGGCAGAAATGACTATTGTAGTCTTTGCAATGGTTGTCTACTGCATATGGAAGGAACACAATATGATCAGATTTGAGAAAGGAAGATATGATGCTGATAGAGTGTGTAAGGAAATTGCTATGCATATACACATTCAAGGATAAAAGAAGATCAAATAGAGCCAAGGATTGGCAAATGTAAATAAACTACCGTAGTATATATAAAAGAGAATTAGTATAGATTTACTTGCTTTTGATATGTGTAGTTAATATAAGAGATTAATGGTCAGCATTAATCTATTTTTGTAATGTCTTTTTTGATGGAATAAAAATACAAAGTTTCGTCAAAAAAAAATTGTAAAGTCATTATTTCATAGATTTGACTGAGTTGGAGCCGAATTCGAGGGGTAAAGCTATACTAGAGGCTTGAGTTGATTTTTGGACCATTTGAGGTAAGTGTTTGGTCTAACTTTGTCTTGAAGGAATAGGAGTATAGTCTTATTTGCTAATTGCTATTTCTGGAGTACGGTGTATAGGCATGGTGACGAGTATCTATACACTGATGTCTAGCATGACCGTGTGTCCTTATATTGAGATTATCCTGAATTTTTGCGATTCTTCCATGCTTATTTGATGATTTCTATATACTGTAAAGAGCGTGAGACAGGGATTATGATTACTAAACTCCGTGGAGCAATGGCTCGAGTTGTATTGCGGATTGAGAAGGTATATAACATGAAATGACTCTTTGGAGCGATGGCTTAGATGTTAAAGTAAATTATAAGTGAGAAGTGTAAGAAAGAGAAAGAGTTGATGATTACTCCTTTGCCGGGATGTGTTATTGTTTTTGTTGATTTACCTCTCTTGCCGGGGATTTAGTTGTGTTGTTATTTTCCCTTGCCGGGACATTAAGTTTATTGATATTGTTCCCTTGCCAGGATTTAGTTGCTTTGTTGTATTCCCTTGCTGGGATATTCTTTCCTTGTTTGTTTACTTCTTGCCCCGTATTTTTGGCTGTTGATTGGAAAAGAAAGTATGATATTGGTGGAGCGGGTTGCACGCCACAACAATGATATTTGAGGATCGGGTTGCACGACGCAACAATGATACTTGAGGATCGGGTTGCACACCGCAACAATGATATTTGAGGATCGGGTTGCAAGACGCAACAATGATATTTAAGGATCGGGTTGCACACCGCAACAATGATATTTGAGGACCGGGTTGTACGTCGCAACGGTGGTTGACGCCAACGTGTTTTATTTGAAATATTCATGTTCTTGAATCGCTATAAATTCTTTGGTTGTTTCTATCTTATATTATGATTTCCTAATTATAATTGTTGCCTACCCACTACATGATTCCCCCCCCCCCCTGTTTGTTGACTGTTTACTTTCGGTGTTTTCTTTTCGTAGTATGTATATATTTGAACTGTACAGGTTTATCTGGTAGTCTGGTCCTAGCCTCGTCAATACGTCGCTGGGGTTAGGCCAGGAACTTACCAGCACATGGGGTCGATAGTGCTGATGCTACACTCTGTGTTTCTTTTTGCACAGATCTAGGTGTTGGAGCAGCATTTGAGTAGCAGTAGCATTTTGGGAGCAAGCTTCCAGTCCAGGGACATTCGAGGTAGCCTTGATGATGTCCGCAGGCCCGGAGTCCTTTTTATTTCATCTAGTTTGTTATTATTGTACCATAGCAGACATTTCTATGATTCATTCGAACCTTGTAATTAGTATTCTCTAGATGTCTGTAAGTATTGTGTCACCAGTCTTGGGTAGAGGAATTGTTAAACTTTCGCATTTCTTTCAGCAAATTATATTTGAGACTTCCGCTTTATTGTTAAATGCTTTATTGTTGTTAACATTATCGATGTTCGCTAAAGAGGTATTTTATAATTGGCTTTCCTAGCTCCTATTAGTAGGCTCCATCACGACTCCCGAGGGTGGGAAATCCGGGTCGTGACAATTTGGTATCAGAGCACTGGTTACATAGGTCTCACAACTCACGGACAAACTTGGTAGAGTCTGAGGGATCGGTACGGAGACGTCTGTATTTATCCCCTAGAGGCTACAGAGTTAGGAAAGTTTTGCATTTGTTATTTCTTGTCGTGCGGTCCTATTTTTCAAGTACCGATTGAATTTCTACTCTATTCCTCCGCAGATAGTGAGAACACGCGCTTCTTCATTTACCGCTCAGCAGTCCGAGACCCCAGTAGTAGCCCCAATGGTGGAGCCTCAGGTTGATTCTGAGGAGGAAGTTCCCGTCCCAGCAGTTCCGGTGGGCCCAGCTCAGGTCCCCGAAGGGTTCAGTGCCACTCCAGTTCTTCAGGACGCTATAGTTCGATTGGGAGGCCTCATAGAGGGTATCATTCAAGCGGGTTTGCTTCCAGTGGTTCTGCCAGCGGTGGCAGGTCAGCCGGGTATAGTGGCTCAAGCCGGGAGTGAGATCACTTTTCAGGAGGCGGCCAATGTGGGCCGTAGAGTTGAGATAGCTTTGCCATAGGGAGGTAGTCATGGGTCGGATAAGAGGCCCCGTCATGCAGTCAGATTCAGTGGTACCTCATCAGGAGGTAGAGGTTCTTACGATAGAGGCCATCCTCCCAGGCCTTTTCAGTCATCTCTTCAGGTCACTCATGGTACTTCAGGTTGTCATTCAGATTGACAGGGTCAGCCTCAGTTCCCTCAGCTGCAGCGTTCATGTAGATGTTATGAGTGTGGTGAGTATGGTCACAACAGGAGGGTTTGCTCGAGAATGAGGGGTGCTCAGCCACAGCAGACGAGGTCTTGCTATGCTTGTGGTGATTCGAGGCACATTGTCAGATATTGTCCTCCAGTTTATGGGAGCTTCCACTATTAGATTTCTCGTGCTATAATTCAAGCACCGGAGGTTCCACAGCCTGCCCATCTAGCTAGAGGTAGTGGCAGAGGTGTTAGAGGTGGAGGTAGAGGTCTTAGAGGTGGAGTTCAGGTCGCCAGAGGTAGAGTCCAGCCAGCAGCTAGGCCAGAGGCTGAGTCTTCAGGAGCAGATATTACGGGTACCATTTTGATTTGTATTAGAGATAGTGCTATTTTACCCTTCTTCTACATATTTGTATGTGTCGTCCTATTTTGCACCCCATTTCGTCATGCCTAGTAATTCTTAGAGTATTTCTATTTATGTATCTACACCGGAGGGTGATTCTATAGTGGTCGACCGAGTTCATCATTTCTGTGTGGTACTGTTTGAGGGTCTTGAGACCCATGTTGATTTATTGCTCTTAGACATGGTGGATTTCGACGTTATATTAGGGATGGATTGGTTGTCCCCGTATCATGCTATCTTCGATTGTCACGCCAAGACTGTGACCTTGGCTTCGCCAGATTTGTCCCATTTAGAGTGGAGAGGGGCCCTAGGGCATACCACCCACAGTGTTATTTCATATGTGAAGGCTCGACGAATGGTCGAGAAGGGGTGTTTAGCCTATCTAGCATATGTTCGCAATTCCAGCGCAGAGGTCCCTTCTATTGATTATGTTCCTATTGTTCAAGAGTTCCCCGAGGTTCTCCCTTCAGACCTGCTGGGTATGCCGTCCGACAGGGATATTGATTTCTTTATTGATCTGGCTCCAGGAACTCAGCCCATTTCCATTCTTCCGTATCGCATGGCCCCGCCAGAGTTAAAAGAATTAAAGGATCAGTTGCGGGATTTGTTGGAGACGGATTTCATTTGACCCAGTGTTTCTCCTTGGGGCACGCCGGTGTTATTTGTGAAGAAGAAGGATGGTTTGATGAGGATGTGCATTGATTACCGGCAATTCAAGAAAGTGACGATTAAGAATAGGTATCCATTGCCGAGGATTGGTAATTTGTTCGACCAGATTCAGAGTGTGAAGGTGTTTTTGAAGATAGACTTGAGATCTGGCTATCATCAGCTGAGGATTAGGGCGTCTGATGTCCCCAAGACAGCGTTCCGCACTCAGTATAGGCATTATGAGTTTTTGGTCATGTCATTTGGGTTGACCAATGCCCCAGTGAAATTTATTGTGCTGATGAACCGAGTGTTCAAGCCTTATTTAGACTTGTTCGTGATAGTCTTTATTGATGATATTCTGGTGTACTCCCGCAGCCAGGAGGAGCATGAGCAGCACCTCAGAGTGGTTTTTCAGACTCTGAAGGATAGTCAGTTATATGCTAAGTTCTTGAAGTGTGAGTTCTGGTTGAGTTTGGTTGTATTTCTGGGTCACGTCATATCCGCAGAGGGTATTCAGGTGGTCCCGAAGAAGATTGAGGTAGTCAAGAATTGGCCTCGACCAACATCAGCTACTGAGATTTGGAGTTTCTTGGGGTTAGTAGGTTATTACCGTCGATTCGTGGAGGGATTTTCATCTATTGCAGCCCCGATTACCAGATTGACCCAGAAGGGTGTCCAGTTTAGATGGTTAGATGAGTGTGAGGCGAGCTTTTAGAAGCTCAAGACAGCGCTGACTACGGCACCGATATTGGTTTTTGACCACAAGCTCAGGCCTTATACAGTTTATTGTGATGCTTCCCGTATTGGGCTTGGTGCAGTATTGATGCAGGATGGCAGAGTCATTGCTTATGCTTCGAGGTAGTTGAAGATCCACGAGAAGAATTATCCGGTCCATGATCTAGAGTTGGCAGCCATTGTTCATGCTTTGAAGATTTGGAGGCATTACCTATATGGTGTGACGTTGGAGGTGTACACTGCTCACAAGAGCCTGCAGTATTTGTTCAAGCAGAAGGAGTTGAAATTGAGGCAGAGGAGATGGTTGGAGCTATTGAAGGATTACGATGTTACTATTTTGTATCACCCAGGGAGAGCCAATGTGGTGGCCGATGCATTGAGTAGGAAGTCTGCTAGCATGGGTAGTCTTGCTTATATACCGGTCATCCAGAGACCGCTTGCTTTGGATATTAGGGCCTTGGCCATTCAGTTTGTGAGGTTGGACATTTCTGAGCCTAGCAGAGTATTAGCTTGCACGGTCGCTCGTTCTTCATTATTGGAGCATATCCGTGATCGACAGTTTGATGATCCCCATTTGTGTGTCCTGAGAGACACGGTTGAGCATGGAGGTGCCACAAAGGTGACCTTAGACGACGATGGTGTTTTGAGATTGCAGGGGCGATTTTGTGTACGTAATGTCGATGGGATTCGAGAGTTGATCTTAGTGGAGGCCCATAATTCTTGATATTCTATTCACCCGGGTGCCACGAAGATGTATCAGGACTTGTGGCAGCATTATTGGTGGCGTAGGATGAAGAAAGATATTGTTGCGTATGTGGCTCGATGTTTGAACTGTCAGCAGGTTAAGTATGAGCATCAGAGGCCTTGCGGTTTGTTTCAGAGGATTGAGCTTCCCGAGTGGAAGTGGGAGAGGATTACCATGGATTTCATTACTGGACTTCCGATGACTCGGAAGAAGTTTGATGCCATTTGGGTCATTGTTGATAGGCTGACCAAGTCACGCATTTTATTCTTGTTGCAGCCACTTATTCATCAGAGAGGTTAGTTGAGATCTACATCCGAGAGATTGTTCGCCTTCATGGTGTGACGGCATCTATCATTTCGGACCGGGGCACGCAGTTTACCTCGCACTTTTGGAGAGCAATTCAGCAGGAGTTGGGCACCCAGGTTCAGTTGAGCACAGCATTCCATCCTCAGACGGACGGCCAGTCCGAGGAGACTATTCAGATATTGGAGGATATGCTCCGAGACTGTGTCATTGATTTTGGAGGCTCGTGGGACCAGTATTTACCTTTAGCAGAGTTCGCCTACAACAATAGCTACCAGTACAGCATTCATATGGCTCCATATGAGGCGTTGTATGGTAGGCGATATCAGTCTCCAGTCGAATGGTTTGAGTTGGGAGAGGCTCGGGTATTGGGTACATATTTAGTTCAGGAGGCCTTGGATAAGGTCTAGATCATTTAGGACAGTCTTCGTTCGGCTCAGTCGGGGCAAAAGAGTTATGCGTATCGTAAGGTTCGAGATGTTGCTTTCATGGTTGGTGAGTGGGTCTTGCTCCGAGTTTCGCCTATGAAGGGCGTGATGAGATTTGGGAAGAAGGGCAAGCTTAGCCCTAGGTTCATTGGCCCATTTGAGATTCTCGATCGTGTGGGGGAGGTGGCTTACAGACTTGCCTTGCCGCCCAGCTTGTCAGTCGTGCATCCAATGTTTCATCTGTCCATGCTTCGGAGGTATCACGGTGATCCAGCCAACATGTTAGATTTCAGTACTGTCCAGTTTGACAAGGAACTGTCTTACGAGAATGATACGGTAGCTATTCTAGACCGGTAGGTTCGACAGTTAAGGTTGAAGAGTTTTCCTTCAGTGCGTGTCCAGTGGAGAGGTCAGCCTCCTGAGGCATCGACCTGGGAGTCCGAGTCTGATATGCAGAGTTGTTATCCTCATCTATTTCCCGACTCAGGTACTTCGTTATTTTGTCTGTTCGAGGATGAACAGTTGTTTTAGAGGTGGAGAATGTGACAATCCAAAGGGTCATCACCTGTTTTCTCTTTCATCCCGTACTTTTGAAGCCTTGAAAACCTTATTTTTACTTGCCTCGATTTGCGTATTCAGTCCAGGCACGTAGCCGGAAAGATTATATGTTAAATTCTATGAAAAATTTCAAATGTGCCTTTAAAATGAGTAAGGTTGACTTTGGTCAACATTTTTGGTAAACGGACCCGGACCCGTGATTTGACAGTCCCGGAGGGTCCGTAGAAAAATATGGGACTCGGGCATATGCCTGAAGTCGAATTTTGACGTCTAGAGCCCGGGAGTGATTCGGAGGTGGTTTGGGGTGTTTTGAACTTAGTAAAAATTACAGAAAATGCTCAGTTCTGATATCTGGTGTGTTGTTCTATGCGATCGCATATCTTCTCCCGCGATCACATAGTGTAAAAATTTTAAGAGCCTAGTTTTGTTCTATGTGATCGCAACAGCCCTTGTGCGATCGCAATGCCCAGCCTTCCCATCCCTATGCGGTCGCATTGTCCACTTCGCGATCGCATAGAGCATTTTCCTTGCCCAGTCATATTTCCTCTATGCATTCGCATTCGCCCTATCGCGATCGCAGTGACTAAAAACCTTTCCTCTATACGATCGCAATGCCCTTTCCGCGACCGCATAGAGCAATTTTGCCCAGTGATTTTAAATACCCAAAACAGAACATTGACGGGATTTTTCACCCAAAACACACGAACTCATCTTCTCCACAGCCCATAGGCGATCTTTAGAGCTCTTCTTCACCAAAGCTTCTTGAGTAAGTATTATCTAACTCGTTTTCTTCATTTTCTATCATCTTTTATCAAATTCCTAGACCTAAGTCATGTAGTTCATGGTAAGAATTGGGGGGAAAGGGTAGGATTAGGGCTTTTCAATTTTCTTTGATTTAGACCTCGTTTTGGGGTCGAATTTGAAAATAAATTGTATATCCGGGCTCGTGGGAGAATGGGTGACATGGAATTGGTTCGAACCTCGTGTTTTGACCAAGCGGGCCTGGGGTCAATTTTGGAAGAAAGCTTGGAAATTCATATTTAGGCATTGGGTTTAGTTTTTTCAGCTAAAAAAATATTGTAAAGTCATTATTTCATAGATTTGACTGAGTTGGAGCCGAATTTGAGGGGTAAAGCTATACTAGAGGCTTGAGTTGATTTTTGAAGCATTTGAGGTAAGTGTTTGGTCTAACTTTGGCTTGAGGGAATAGGAGTAAAGTCTTATTTGCTAATTGCTATTTGTGGAGTACGGTGTATAGGCATGGTGACGAGTATCTATACAGTGGTGTCTAGCATGATCGTGTTTCCTTATATTGAGATTATCCTAAATTGTTGCGATTATTCTATGCTTATTTGATGATTTCTACATACTATAAAGAGCAAGAGACAGGGATTATGATTACTAAACTCCGTGGAGCAATGACTCGAGTTGTATTATGGATTGAGAAGGTATATAACATGAAATGACTCTTTGGAGCGATGGCTCAGATGTTAAAGTGAATTATAAGTGAGAAGTGTAAGAAAGAGAAAGAGTTGATGATTACTCCTTTGCCGGAATGTGTTATTGTTTTTGTTGATTTACCTCATTTGCCGTGGATTTAGTTGTGTTGTTATTTTCCCTTGCTGGGACATTGAGTTTATTGATATTGTTCCCTTGCCAGGATTTAATTGCTTTGTTGTATTCCCTTGCCGGGATATTCTTTCCTTGTTAGTTTACTTCTTTCCCCGTATTTTTGGTTGTTGTTTGGAAAAGAAAGTATGATATTGGTAGAGCAGGTTGCACGCGCGCAACAATGATATTTGAGGATCGGGTTGCACGCCGCAACAATGATATTTGAGGATCGGGTTCCACGCCGCAACAATGATATTTGAGGAACGGGTTACACGTCGCAACAATGATATTTGAGGATCGTGTTGCACGCAGCAACAATGATATTTGAGGATCGGGTTGCACGCCGCAACAATGATATTTGAGGACCGGGTTGCACGCCGCAACGGTAGTTGACGCTAGTGTGTTTTATTTGAAATATTCATTTTCTTGAATCGTTATAAATTCTTTGGTTGTTTCTATATTATATTATGATTTCCTAATTATAACTGTTTTCTCCCCAATACATGATCCCCCCCCCTTTTGTTAACTATTTACTTTTGGTGTTCTCTTTCCGTTGTATGTATATATTTAAATTGTACAGGTTTATCTGGTAGTCTGGTCCTAGACTTGTCACTACTTCGCCGGGGTTAGACCAGGCACTTACCAGCACATGGGGTCGGTTGTGCTGATGCTACACTCTGTGCATCTTTTTGCACAGATCCAGGTGTTGGAGCAGCATTTGAGTAGCAGTAGCTTTTTGGGAGCGAGCTTCCAGTCCAGGGACATTCGAGGTATCCTTGCTGACTTATGCAGGCCCGGAGTTCTATCTAGTTCATCCAGTTTGTTATCATTGTACCGTAGCAGACAGTTCTATGATTCAGTCGAACCTTCTATTAAGTATTCTCTAGACGTCCGTGAGTATTGTGACACTAGTCTTAGGTAGAGGATTTGTTAAACTTCCTCATTTCTTTCAGCAAATTATATTTGAGACTTCCGCTTTATTGTTAAATGCTTTATTGTTGTTAATATTGTCGATATTCGCTAAAGAGGTATTTGATTATTGGTGTCACGACCCAATCGCCACCTGGTCGTGATGGAGCCTCTCGTGAAGACAAGGCCAGCCAACATAGCATTTACTCCTTCCCTTTAGCAATAATTACCATGAATAAGTCTAAAGCACAGATAATATAACCATTAATGCAGAATAATAGTAATAACAAGGATACCATCCCAAATCCAGCCCGCAATCGGGGTGTCACAAGTCATGAGCTACTACAGAGTTTAAATGAAACACTACAAGTCTATATCTAAGAACATAGTCCGAAGATAAATGAAATACAGATGATAAGGAAGAAACGGGGTTGTGGACGTCGACAGCTACCTCGTCTCTCCAGGTCCGCCTGGTCTGGGAGAAAATCAGCACTCAGGAACGAACTCTGCTATGCCTGTATCTCCACACATGGTGCAGGGAGTAATGTGAGTAGTGTGACCCAATGAGTAATAAAAATAAATAATGACTGAGAACATAAACTCCAACGAAGGAACAATTAATGCTATCTGAAGCAGTAAAATCAGATAAACAGTAGAAACCAGTGAAATACAGTAAGAAATCTCTTTGAAAACAGTTAAAAACAATTCTTCTTAATCAATAAGAAATGCTCAGGAACCTGCCCCTTGGGTGCCATATCAAACTCTCAATACAGTATCAGCCCCGCGGGCTTTGTATCAATCACACAGTACAACATCAGCCTCTCGGGCTCACTCTCAATCACATGGGTACCCGCGCTCACTGTGGGTGTGCAGACTCCGGAGGGGCTCCTTCAGCCCAAGGGCTATCAATAAGTCCTGAAAGCCTGAACAATATCAATGCGAGGCCTGAAAGCCTGGTCATAATACACTCTAGGCCTAAAAGCCTCCTCACATAACACTCTAGACCTGAAAACCTCCTCACCAATCAGTCGAGGCCTGAATGCCTCCTCACCAATCACTCGAGGCCTGAAAGCCTCCTCACATCACTCATCATGCCCTCACATATGGCCCTCGGCCTGTACCAGTCCAAAATAGTCAAAAGCCCCTCGGGCATCAGTAAAACAATAATACTCAACTCAAACAATAGTTCAAATATCAGTTAAAAACTCCAAGTTTGAGTAAAATACAGTTGAGTTCATGAAACAGTGTAAATCACATGGACTGAGTTCAAATAATATTTCAAATAGTGAGGAAAAACAGAGATGATAGTTCATAAAGAGTTCAAACAGTCGGCAATAAGCTCTAAATATGGCAACAAGTCCAAATCATAGTGAAAAAACAACAAGTCATAGCTAGTACGCGGTAAAATATCATCCGAGCTGGACCAAGTCACGGTCCCCAATAGTAAATGACCCCACGCTTGTCATTGAGCGTGTGTCTCATCTCAACACAGCACCAAGTTGTGCAAATCCGGGGTCTCAAACCCTCAGGACATCATTTAAAGTCATTACTCACCTCTAGCTGGCCAAAGTCTAGCTCGCTAAGCCTTTTCCCCCCGAATCGACCTCCTCGTGCGTCGAATCTGATCAAAGCCATAAGGAGTACATCACAATAGGCTAATGAATCATAACCCAATCGAAAAGACTCGAAAAATATAAAAAATCACGAATTTGGCAAAACCTGAGCCCCGAGACAACTTCTCGAAAAATTACGAAATTCACATCACCGGACTCCTCGCCTCCCACTAGTCCATACATATCAAATTTATCAAAATCGGAGTCCAAATGCCCCCTCTAATCCCAAATTTTCATTTCAAAAACCAAGCCCTAGTTGTTCCAATTTTTACCCAATTTTTCCAAGAATTAAAGGTTGATTGTTCAATAAAATGATGTTTCTAGGCCATAGGACTTACCTCCAATCGATTCCCAGTCAAAACTCTCTAAAATCCCCGTCAAAATCTCTCAAGATCGCTCACAAATGGTGGAAGTAACACAGCCCTCGCGGATGAAAAATAACATTTAAACCTACCGGCCTTCAGGGGTTTCCGCTCCTGCGGTCCCCACATCGCTTCCGTGTGACCGCTTCTGCGGTCCTTGTATGCTTCTGCGGAATCTCATTAAATCCCAACGGTCACTTCTGCGACAAAATTATTCGCTTCTACGAAGCCTCACCTCCTAGCCCAAACAGCTCCTACGACTTATTGTCCGCTGCTGCGGACTCGCTTAGGTGAAAATACTTCCGCTTCTGCAGAACTGTTCAACCTCACCCTCTTTCGCACCTGCGATGACATCTCCACTTCCGCGCAACCGCAGCAGCGGTCTCCTTTCCGCAGAGGCGAAAACACCTGCTGCAACCAAACGTGCAATTTTTCCAACTTCAAAATCCTTCCGTTAGCCACCCGAAATCACCCTGAGGCCTCCGGGACCTCAACCAAAGGCACCAACATATCCCAAAACATCATACAAACTTGTTCCAACCATCAAAACACATCGAACAACAATAAAATCATCAATTCACATCAGATTCAAGCCTAAGTTTCTTTGAAACTTTCGAAACACGCATTCGATCAAAAACCAAACTAAAACACCTCCGAATGACCTGAAATTTTGCACACACATCCAAAATCACCTAACGGAACTACTGCAACTTCCGTAATTCCATTCCGACCCCCGGATCGAAATCTCACCTACCAACCGGAATTCGTCAACATACTAACTTCGTCAATTCAAGCCTAATTCTACACTGGACCTCTAAAACCAATTCCGCTCGCACTTCTAACTCACAAATCATCCCCGAAGCTGACCAAATCACCGAAGAAACTGACATCCAAGCCCTCTAACAAAATAGTCATTTGCCAGTTGACTTTTCCAAATCAAGCTTTCCTTGAAGAGACTAAGTGTCTCATTTCCACCTAAAACCAATCCAATTCAACTTGATCGCCTCAAATACCAATAATGAAGCATAGAGAAACATAATGTGGGGGAAACGGGATGGTAACTCGCGTGACGACGGGCCGGATCGTCACATCCTCCCTAACTAAAACAAACGCTCATCCTCGAGCGGGTCAAGAAACATACCTGGGGTCTCAAACAAGTGAGGATATCTGCTCCGCATCTCCCGCTCGGTCTCCATAGTAACCTCCTCCACGGGCCGGCCTCTCCACTGCACCTTCACTGAAGCTATATCCTTTGACCTCAACTTCCGAACCTGCTGACCCAAAATAGCCACTAGCTCCACATCATATGTCAAATAATCATCCAACTGTACCGTGCTGAAGTCCAAAACATGGGACGGGTCCCCAACATACTTTCGAAACATAGACACATGGAATACCAGGTGAACCCCCGACAAGCTGGGTGGCAAAGCAAGCATATAGGACACCTCCCCAATCCTCCTAAGAATCTCAAAAGGCCCAATGAACCGCGGACTCAACTTTTCTTTCTTTCCAAATCTCATGACGCCCTTCATAGGCGAAACATTCAACACGACCTTCTCACCCACCATATAAGATACATCCCGAACCTTCCGGTCTGCGTAACTTTTCTGACGCGACTGAGCGGCACGAAGTCTCTCCTGGATCACTTTTACCTTCTCTAAGTCATCCTGGACCAACTCTATCCCCAATAGTCTAGCCTCGCCAGGCTCAAACCAACCAACCGGTGATCTACACCGTCTCTCATATGCCTCATACGGTGCCATCTGAATACTGGACTGGTAGCTGTTGTTGTAAGCAAACTATGCAAGCGGCAAGAACTCAACTCAAAAACCTCCAAAATCAATAACACAAGCATACAACATGTCCTCCAATATCTGAATAGTGCGCTCGGACTGCCCGTCCGTCTGAGGGTGAAATGTTGTGCTCAACTCTACCTGCGTACACAACTCCCGCTGAAAAGTCCTCCAAAACTGGGAAGAAAACTGAGTACCTCTATCTGAGATGATAGAAACTGGAACCCCATGCAACCGAACAATCCCCCGGATGAAAATCTCTGCCAACCGCTCTGAAGAATAGGTAGTACACAGTAGAATGAAGTGCGTGGACTTGGTCAGCCAATCCACAATCACCCAAATCGAATCATACTTCCTCAAGTTCCTAGGGAGACCGCTCACAAAGTCCATAGTAATCCTCTCCCATTTCCACTCTGGAATATCCATCCGCTGAAGTACACCACCCGGTCTCTGATGCTCATACTTAACCTGCTGACAGTTGAGACATCGAGCCACATAACCCACAATGTCCTTCTTCATCATCCTCCACCAATAGTGTTGTCTCAAATCCTGATACATTTTTGCGGCACCTGGATGAATGGAATACCGTGAGCTATGGGCCTCCTCTAATATCAAATCCCGAAGCCCATCCACATTGGGCACACAAATCCGGCCCTGCATCCTCAACACGCCATTACTATCAATAGTCACATACATGGCATCATCATGCTGAACCCTGTCCTTAAGGACAAGCAAGTGTGGATCATCAGACTGGCGCTCTCTAATGCGGTCGTACAAGGAAGACCGAGAAACAACGCAAGCCAACACCCGACTAGGCTCTAAAATGTCTAACCTCACTATCAGATTGGCCAAAGCTTGGATATCAACCGCAAAGGGCCTCTCCCCAACTGGAATGTATGCCAAGCTACCCATACTAACCGCCTTCCGGCTCAAAGCATCGGCCACTACATTGGCCTTCCTCGGGTGATACAAAATGGCAACATCATAGTCCTTGCGTAACTCAAGCCACCTCCGCTACCTCAAATTAAGATCCTTCTATTTGAACAGATGTTGGAGGCTGGGATGATCAGTATACACCTCACAAGATACGCCATATAAGTAGTGCCTCCAAATCTTCAAAGCATGAACTATAGCAGCCAACTCCAAATCATGTACAGGGTAGTTCATCTCATGGGGCTTCAACTGACGAGAAGCATATTCAATAACTCTACCCTCCTACATCAACACACATCCAATCCCAACTCTCGAAGCATCACAAAACACAGTGTAAGAACCTGAAGCTAATGGAAATACCAATATTGGAGCCGTGGTAAAAGCTGTCTTGAGCTTTTGAAAGCTCTCCTCGCACTCATCCGACCATACAAATGGTGCACCCTTCTGAGTCAACTTGGTCAAGGGTGATGCAATATAAGAAAATCCCTGAACAAACCGACAATAGTACCCTACCAACCCAAGGAAACTACGGATCTCTGTGGCTGAGGTCGGTCCAGGCCAACTCTGCACCGCCTCTATCTTCTTTGGATCAACCTGAATACCATCATTGTACACCACGTGTCCTAGGAAAGCCACAGAACCAAGCCAGAACTCATACTTGGAGAACTTTGCATAAAGCTTCTCCTCTCGCAATCTCTGTAATACCACTCCCAAGTGCTGAGCGTGCTCCTCCTGGCTACGCGAGTACACCAATATATCATCAATAAAAATAATCACAAATGAATCCAGATACGGCCGAAATACACTATTCATCAAGTGCATGAACACGGCTGGGGCATTAGTCAACCGAAAAGACATAACAAGAAACTCATAGTGCCTATATCTTGTCCTGAAGCCGTCTTCATAATATCAGAATTCTCAATCTTCAGCTGGTGATCGCCTGAGCATAGATCAATCTTGGAGAATACCCTTGCCCCTTGAAGCTGGTCAAACAAATAATCAATACGGGGTATAGGATATTTGTTCTTCACTGTCACTTTGTTCAGTTGCCTATAGTCAATGCACATTCTCATTGTGCCATCCTTCTTCTTCACAAATAGGACCGGTGCACCCCACGGTGACACACTAGGACGAATAAACCCCTTATCTAGGATTTCCTGAAGCTGCTCCTTCAATTCTTTTAACTCTGTTGTTGCCATACGATAAGGAGGAATAGAGATGGGCCGAGTGCCCGGTACCAGGTCAATACCGAAATCAATGTCCCTGTTCGGTGGCATGCCCGGTAGGTCTGCTGGAAACACATCTGGAAAATCCCTCATAACGGGGATAGAATCAAGACTAGGAGTCTCAGCTCCAACATCTCTTACAAAAGCCAAGTACGATAGAAAACCTTTCCCAACCATCCGTTGGGCCTTTAGAAAGGAAATCACCATGCTGGGAACATAGTCAGTCATACCACGCCACTCGATCCTCGGAACACCCGGAATGGCCAATGTGACTATCTTAGCATGACAGTCTACAATAGCATGGCACGGATATAACAAATCCATGCCCAGAATGACATCAAAATCTACCATGCTCAACAGCAACAAGTCAACTCGGGTCTCCAGACCCCCAATAGACACTAAACACGACCGATATACATGGTCTACCACAATAGTATCGCCCATCGGGGTGGATACATGAATAGGTAATGCAAGACACCCCCGGGTCGTACCCAAATAATGAGCAAAATAAGAAGACACATAGGAATAGGTAGATCCGGGATCAAATAAAACTGAGGCATCCATGTGGCAGACTAAAATAATACCTGTGATAACAGCATCCGAAGCAATAGCATCTGACCGGCCTTGAAGAGCATAGAATCGAGCCTGACCACCGCCCGATCGGCCTCCCCCTCTGGGGCGGCCCCTAGCTGCCTGACCCTCACCCCTAGCTGGCAGGGCGGGTGCTGAAAAAGATGGGCTAGAAGATAAGGGCTGACCCCTCTACTCAGACTGACTACCACGAAGCCGAGGACACTACCTCCACATGTGCCCAAACTCCCCGCACTCAAAACGGCTCCTAAGTGCTGGAGAATAGGACTGAAGGGAACCCCGTGCACTAGAGTGACTGGATGACACACTCGGCCTGGAGGAACCCTGAACAGATGGAGCTCGTGATGAACCCTAAGCTGGAAGAGCACTGAGGGATAGCTGGCTCTGCTGATAACCCTGATAACCTCAGCCAGAAGATGACCCACGATACCTAGAGCGAGTTGACTGGGGAGGCCAGAATGAACGACCTCTTCTCTGCTCGAACTGACCCCTAGACAGAGCACCACTGAAGCTTCTAGAACCTCGAGGCCTCTTGGCCTCCCTCTCCTATCTGTCCTGACGGCGAGCCATCTCAATATCACGAGCAATATCAACTACATCCTCAAAGGAAATACCCATAACTCTCTCTCTCGAGTCATCAGAACATGAATCGGTAAGTCCATCTACAAACCTCTTGATCCTCTCTCTAGCGGTCAGAACTATCCAGGAGGCATAACAGGCTAACTCAGAAAATCTCGCCTCATACTGGGTCACAACCATGTCTCCATGTCGAAACCACTCGAACTGCCTACACAGCTCCTCCCTCTGAGACTGTGGTAACCACTTGTCCAAAAAGATAGTGGAGAACTCTTGCCATGACTAAGGTGCTGCACCTGCCGGCCTACGCCGCTCATATGCCTCCCACCATATAAAGGCAGCCCCAGTGAACTGAAATGCGGTGAATGCTACCCGCTGGACTCCAAAATCCCTGTCGTCCTAAACATACGCTAACACTTGTCAAGAAATCCCTGGGCATCCTCGCCCTGAGTACTACTAAAAACTGGAGGCTGGAGCCTACTGAACCTCTCGAGACAACGTTGCCCATCGTCTATCATAGTTGGAACCACAAAATCCTGAATAGGTACAACCGGCTGAGCTGGAGCTGCTCCCGGTGTCTGTAAACCCTGCACTACCTGCTCCAGTGTGCGAGAAGCGGGGTTCTGACTGCCTTTCCCTACCTGAGAAGTAGCTGCTGTATTAGTGGCTGAAACTACCTGGGCTAAGCCAGTGCAAACTGATATCATCTGTGCCAGGGTCTCCTGGAGACCCGGAATCACAATGGGCACCACCGGTGCCTGAACAGGGGCTGCTGGAATGTCTGCAACTGGGGCCTGAACCTGAGCCAGGGCAACTGGTGAAGCAACATGTGCTGCCCTCGCGGCTCCACCCCTACCACGACCACGACCGCGTCCATGGCCTCTAGTGCCCTCAGTAGGTGGTACCGGTGGTCATCCGTCTCGTCCTGTAGAGCGGGTCCTCTCCATCTGCGAGAGAATAGAACACAAAAGTTTAGTTCTCGGATCAACAAAATCGCACGACAAGATTTTCAAGAATGTGAAGTTTTCCTAAGGGGTCTGCAGCCTCTTAAGGATAAATACAGACGTCTCTGTACCGATCCGCGAGACTCTACTAAACCTGCTCATGACTCATGAGACCTAGTAACCTAGGCTCTGATACCAACTTGTCACGATCCAATCCCCACCTGGTCGTGATGGCACCTCTCGTGAAGACAAGGCCAGCCAACATAGCATTTACACCTTCCCTTTAGCAATCATTACCATGAATCAGTCTAAAGCACAGATAATATAACCATTAATGCAGAATAACAGTAATAACAAGGATACCATCACAAATCTAACTCGCAATCAGGATGTCACAAGTCATGAGCTACTACAGAGTTTAAATGAAACACTACAAGTCTGTATCTAAGAACATCGTCCGAAGATAAATGAAATACAGATGATAAGGAAGAAATGGGGTTGTGGACGTCGACAGCTACCTCTTCTCTCCGGGTCCGCCTGGTCTGGAAGGAAATCAGCACTCAGGAATGAACTCTGTTATGCCTGTATCTGCACACATGGTGCAGGGAGTAATGTGAGTACTCCGACCAAATGAGTAATAAAAATAAATAATGACTGAGAACATAAACTCCCACGAAGGCACAATTAATGATATCTCAAGCAGTAAAATCAGATAAACAGTAAAAACCAGTAAAATACAGTAAAAAATCTCTTTGAAAACAGTTAAAAACAATTCTTCTCAATCAATAAGAAATGCTCAAGAACCTGCCCCTCGGGCGCCATATCAAACTCTCAGTACAGTATCAGCCCTGTGGGCTCCGTATCAGTCACACAGTGCAACATCAGCCCCTCGGGCTCACTCTCAATCACATGGGTACCCGCGCTCACTATGGGTGTGCAGACTCCGGAGGGGAACCTTTAGCCCAAGCACTATCAATAAGGCCTGAAAGCCTGAACAATATCAATGCGAGGCCTGAAAGCCTGATCATAATACACTCGAGGCCTGAAAGCCTCCTCACATAACACTCGAGGCCTAACAGCCTCCTGACCAATCACTCAAGGCCTGAAAGCCTCCTCACCAATCACTCGAGGCCTGAAAGCCTCCTCACCAATCACTCGAGGCCTGAAAGCCTCCTCACCAATCACTCGAGGCCTGAAAGCCTCCTGACATCACTCATCATGCCCTCACATATGGCCCTCGGCCTGTATCAGTCCAAAATAGTCAAAAGACCCTCTGGCATCAGTAAAACAATAATACTCAGCTGAAACAATAGTTCAAATATCAATTAAAAACTCCAAGTTTGAGTAAAATATAGCTGAGTTCATGAAACAATGTAAATCACATGGACTGAGTTCAAATAATATTTCAAATAGTGAGGGAAAACAATGATGATAGTTCATAAAGAGTTCAAACACTCGGCAATAATCTCCAAATATGGCAACAAGCCCAAATCATAGTGAAAAAAACAACAAGTCATAGCTAGTACGCGGTACAATATCATCCGAGTTGGACCAAGTCACGGTCTCTAATAGTAAATGACCCTGCGGGGTCTCACACCCTCAGGACATCATTTAAAGTCATTACTCACCTCTAGCCGGCCAAAGTTTAGCTCGCTAAGCCTTTTCCCATCGAATCGACCTCCCCGTGTGTCGAATCTGATCAAAATCATAAGGAATACGACACAATAGGCTAATGAATCATAACCCAATCAAAAAGAATCGAAAAATATCAAAAATCAAGAAGTTGACAAAATCCGAGCCCCGGGCCCACTGTTTGAAAAATTATAAAATTTACATCACCGGACTCCTCGCCTCGCTACGATCCGTACATATCAAATTTATCAAAATCGGAGTCCAAATGCCCCTCTCAAATCACAAATTTTCATTTAAAAAACCAAGCCCTAGTTCTTCCAATTTTTACCCAATTTTTCCAAGAATTAAAGGCTGATTCTTCAATAAAATGATGTTTCTAGGCCATAGGACTTACCTCCAATCGATTCCCAGTCAAAAATCTTTAAAATCACCGTCAGAAGCTCTCAAGCTCGCTCAAAAATTGTGGAAATAACACAACCTCGTGGATGAAAAATAACATTTAAACCTACTGGCCTTCAGGGGTTTCCGCTTTTGTGGTCCCCACATCGCTTACGCGTGACCGCTTCTGCGGCCCTTGTCCGCTTAAGCGGAATCTCATTAAATCCCAACGGTCGCTTCTGCGACAAAATTCTTCGCTTCTGTGAAGCCTCACCTCCTAACCCAAACCGCTCCTGCGACTTATTGTTTGCTTCTGCGGACTCGCATAGGCGAAAATACTTTCGCTTCTGCGGAATTGTTCAACCTCACCCTCTTTCGCACCTGCGATGACATCTCCTCTTCCGTGCAACCGCATCTGTGGTCTCCTTTCCGCAGATGCAGAAACACTTGCTGCAACCAAATCTACAATTTTTCCAACTTCAAATTCCTTCCGTTAGCCACCGGAAATCACCCCGAGGCCCTCGGGACCTCAACCAAAGGCACCAACATATCCCAAAACATCATACGAACTTGTTCCAACCATCAAAACACATCGAACAACACTAAAATCATCAATTCACATCGGTTTCAAACCTAAGTTTCTTCAAAACTTTTGAAACACGTATTCGACCAAAAACCCAACCAAAACACTTTCGAATGACCTGAAATTTTGCACGCACATCCAAAATCACCTAACGGAACTACTGCAACTCTCGGAATTACATTCCGACCCCGGAATCAAAATCTCACCTACCAACCGGAATTTGCCAACATACTAACTTCGTCAATTCAAGCCTAATTCTACACCGGACCTCTAAAACCAATTTCGCTCGCACTCCTAAGTCACAAATCATCACCCGATGCGGACCAAATCACCGGAACTCACATCCGAGCCCTCTCACTAAATAGTCAACTGTCGGTTGACTTTTCCAAAATAAGCTTTCCTTGAAGAGACTAAGTGTCTCATTTCCATCTAAAACCAATCCAATTCAACTCGATCGCCTCAAATACCGATAATGAAGCATAGAGGAATATAATGTGCAGGAAACGGGGCGGTAACTCGCGTGACGATGGGCCGAGTCGTCACAATTGGCTTGCCTAGCTCCTATTAGTGGGCACCATCACGACTCCCGAGGGTGAAAAATCCGGGTCGTGGCACACCAATGCTTGCTGCATTACCATCTTGTTTAGTAATTTATGTATCCTCGTGTGAACTATTAGAATCACCAATAAACTTTATTTCCAAAAAATCAACATCTTTTGGTTCCATAATATATTTAGACTTAATGTCCAATAACCTATATGTCTTTGAGTTCTCAACATATCCTAGAAATATGCTTTTTATTCCTCTAGGTCCTAACTTAGTTCATTTAGGATTTAGAATTCTATAATAAGCTAAACAACCCCATACCCTTTAGAATTTAAGTTAGGCTTTCTTTCTTTCCATAATTCATATGGTGAAACCTTTAATTTCTTTGTAGGTACTCTATTGTGCACAAAGAAATCTTTAATAAAGCTTCCCCCACAAATTCGTTGGTAACTTTTCATGTAAAAGCCTGGCGTTAACCATATCTACCGATGTTCTATTTTTTCTTTCAGCAAGACCATTTTGTTGTAGGGTATACGGTGCACTAACTTGGTGAATCAAACCATTTTCTTCACAAAATACAGAAAACTCATTGGAATGATATTCGCCTCCTCGATCACGTTGGATTTTAATGTTCTTATCCAATTAATTTTCAAGTAATGCTTTGTAACTCTTAAACATATCAAATGCTTTATTATTTGTTTTCATTAAGTAAACATGTGTACATCTAGAATGATCATTTATAAAAGTAATAAAATATCTATTTCCACCTCTAGTTAAATGACCATTCAATTCACATATATCGGAATGAACAAGTTCAAGTAAATTACTTGTTCTTTCATTCTTTGGAAAGCATTTCTTAGTCATCTTAGCTTGTATGCATATTTCACATTTTTATCACTATTCTCAAATAGGAATTAATTTATTTTTAGACATAAACTTAACATACCGAAAATTAACTTGTGAAAGTCTAGCATGCCATAAATTAATAGATGACTCAATCATATCAAAAACTTCAAGTTTATTAATACTCAATTTCAACATGCCCTCACAAGAGTATCCTTGTCCTACAAAATACACCATTCTTAGAGAAAATAATCTTTTCTGCCTCTATAACAGTTTTGAAGCCTTTCTTACATAATAAACTTGCAGAAATTAAATTCTTCCTAACATCAGGTACATGATGAATATTTTTTTAAAATCAACTTCTTTCCCAAAATGAATTGTAGTTCAACTGTTACTTTTCCAAAGACCTTGGCGGTGTCTTCCCATTAAAATCTTTTCATCACTTGTTGCAACTTCATAATGTTTGAAGAAATTCTTGTCATTGCATACATGAACTGTAACACCTGAATCATACCACCAATCTCCAGGTTTCATAGTTGCTGCCATGTTGCATTTAGTCACCATACTCAAATTCAAATTTGCAAAAGCAGAAACAATAGCAACGATATTGTTACGACCCAAAAACCAACCCTGTCGTGATGGCATTCATCGTGGTACTAGGCAAGCCGACACATCACCAAAATAAAACGAAATTTTCATTTTCAAGAAAATTCACAAATCTATTTAATATAAAACCTTCATAGGGAGTGTTGAACAAGACAAAAGTGCGGAAAAGAAAGCCCGACATCGGGGTGTCACTAGTCATGAGCATCTACTATACCCGTATGACAATATCAAAACTAACATAGTCTAGGAAATACTGAATACAACTAATGGAAGATAAAGATGGAAGAAAGCAGGGCTTCGATCGCCAAACGTCTACCTTGCTAACTCCGATGGATCTACAATCGAATAATCAACACCCGCTACTGGGTCCAGAAATACCTGAATCAGCACACAAGATGCAGGGGGTAAAGTGAGTATGCCAACTCAGTAAGTAACCAAAATAAATAAAGACTGAGAAGCAGTGACGAATAATAAAACATATCAAGTTCATATCATGAAATCTCAGTAAAATACAGAAGACTTTTAAAAGCAAAGTTTGAGTCAAATTATTTCATTAAACTTAGTTTCAGAAAAATCATTTGAAGATATTTTTCAACGGTTATCGAACAGAGGTTCAGTGCAACAGTGACAGTCAATGTGAATTGACAAAAAAACAATGATATTTCAGTTTATTCTATTACAATCCTCGTAGTCTTTTGGTAAATATAACCAAGTTGGAGGCGTTTAAATACATAAGAACCAACGTCCACTATAGGGCTGCGTATGAGCTGAACATGTGGAAGCTACGGGACCCACATTAGGCCAAATATGTTTATCACTAATCACCCCCTCAAACCACCTACATCTCTCATTTATCCTCCTATAGCATTTCTGAGTTTCGACCCAAAAAATTAATTTACACAGATATCACAAGTAAAGCAAGAAGAAAATTATAGTTAAACAGCCTGTTTGGCTTAGCTGATTTAGAGTAATTGATATGCATTAGGTGATGAAAAAAAATTTTAAGTGTTGAAGCTCATTTAAAACATAAGCAGTTATGTGTTTGGATAAAAGTGCTAAATTAATAATAAGCAGCTGAAGAACTGGGTATACGAAATGTTTTGTTTTAAAAACAAGTATTTTAAGGATAGAATAATAAATATTTTGGTCAAATTTAAAGTGCTTATAAGCTGAAATTTGATAAGTTGGGGGAGACCAACTTATGGTTTTTGGTTTATAAACACTTTTAATTTTACCAAACGCGTAAATAAGCCAAAAAGTGGTTATAAGCCAGTTTGACCAGCTTATAAGGTTAGCCAAACACCCACAAAAATTTTTAAAAATGATCCGAGAAAACATAGTTAAAGAAATGACTTTGATTCCCAAATAGTACTAATAACAAAGAATTGGCATTTTAAATTATAAATTGTTAACCATTTCGTAAGCTTCGCCAAGAGCCATAAACTAAACCACAGTGGGAGAATTGGAAAGTACTTGAATCGAGTTTATATAGCTTCCAAATTTCTAATAATTGTACTGAATTATGATTTTGTGGTCACTTGTGTTGTCGGAATTTTGTTTTGAGAAATAAATTCAGATATTTAATCTGATGCAAATTCCAATAACCATCAGAAAGTCTGTATCGTCATTAATTCTCATCACCATCACCAGTTATCTTATGAGGTTTATCGGTATCTTGTTTTTTTGTTTTTCATTCGATATTTGCTTGACTTTTACTAGATCAAGTAAACCATCTCTATATTTATAAGACTTTTACTGCAACAATAACATAATAAAATAATAACAAAAAACAAACTTGCATAATCACATCCTTTTATGAACTCTAGTTATTTATAACAGTGTATATGACATTGATTGTATATTTATTAAATTAGTGTGATACATTTTTTCTACGATAATATAATTCTGATTATTCCCACAATTAAATTTCTTGCTAGTTAGGGCCACCCAATTAATTACTTTATTACCTATTTTATCTGTAAGTCTCTTTCAATCAAAAACGAAAGAATTATATGGATGGATACCTAGTGCCTGATAATAGGTGAATTTGACTATAATCACGCCTTAAATAATCACATTTTTATGTTGTTCTGATGATATATATGATGACAAAATGCTCTTATTAGTATTTTCATGAATTGTAGGTACAAAATGGTTAAGGAATGCTAAGGAGCAATTTTGGAGTCAAAAGTGGAAGAAAAAGCTCATATTTGCAAAAGTACATGGAAATCACGCCAGAACAGCCCTGAAGAATCAGAGACACTGTTCTACCGCGGTTCCACCGCGACCGCGGTAGAACCGCGGTGGATGAGGGCCGCTGAAGTTTAGAGATTCAGAAGGGTGGTTTGGCCGCGGTTCCACCGCGACCGCGGTAGAACCGCGGCAGGCACCGTAAAGATGAGGGACTGAAGTGTAAAAACGGGATTTTAAAGACCTAAACCCTATTTAAGCTAAAAATTTCGCCCAAAGGAGGCATGTATTCATTGTTAGGTTATCTTGGAAGGAAAACTATTGTGAGGGAGCTTTCCCAACAACTTTCTTCTTT
>MU730677.1:13597-29235 GCA_026770625.1 Nicotiana glauca
TTAGTGGTTCGAAAGTTTATGAAATTTGTGGGTCCGGAAGGTTGTTGGTTTAAAGTTTATGGCTTCATGTTTATTATATCTAAATTATTTATGAATACTCTTGAGAAATTATTTTCCTTAATTTGCTTACCAAACACCGGAAAATGAATAAGACTACTATTTGTTTTCCAAGAAAATATTTTCCACGGAAAACATTTTCCGTTATACCAAACACACCCGTAATCTCATTCGAAATGATCGAAGGAATGATAAAGGAATAAACACCTGAGGGCTCATGAGTAAAAGTGGCTTTGATAAACATGTCTATCCCACAGAAGCACCACGACTATTAGAATACAACTTCAGTATCGATGCATCGAGTATTGTATCAGCCATTGGACGGATCAAGGATACTAGATGGCCCATACCGATCTATCTCAAAGGAACCCTAATCAAATATGCAAATACCATCGTACCCATAGTCATAGAACTGAAGATTGCAGACAACTGAGGGAGGAGGTAGCATGTCTATTCAACGAGGGTCACCTTCAAGAATTCTTAAGTGATCGCGCGAAGAACCACTTCAAAAATAGAGATTCAAACAAACTGAATGAGTAGGAAGAGCCACAACATGTGATTCACATGATCGTTGGAGAAGTCGATATTCCTCAACGAATGGTTTTTAAAAGCACCAAGGTGACAATCATAAGGGAAAAGAGAACTCGAGACTACTTACCAGAAGAAACCTTGTCTTTCAATGATGAGGATGCAGAAGGGATCGAACAACCTCATAATAACGCACTAGTAATATCTATCCTTATAAATAACATTCAAGTTAAGCGAGTGTTGATTGATCCAGGTAGCTTGGCAAACATTATTTGATCAAGGGTTGTAGAGAAACTCGGCCTCCAAGATCAAATCGTGCATGTAGCTCAAGTACTTAACGACTTCAACATGGCAAGTGAAACCACCAAAGGGAAATCATTTTGCCAGTAAATGTGGCCGGAACCATCCAAGAAACAAAGTTCCATGTGATTGAAGGTGACATGAGGTACAATGCGCTAATCAGAAGGCCTTGGATCCATAACATGAGGCAGTGCCCTCGACACTTCATCAGGTCCTAAAGTTCCTAACATCAAAAGGAATAAAAATAATGTACGAAGAACAACCCACCACCAAAGAAATGTTTTTGATCAACGAAATAATACCGATATCGACGCTTTGATTGACAAAAGGATCAGAGTCAATGGGAAAGAAGGAAGTCAAATAGCAACCACAGTCAACAGCGTCGATCCAATTGGAGGAGCAGGAAAATTTCGGGGATAATGATTATATGATACCTCAAACCTTCATAATCCTCAATGATTTTGATGCAACAAGTCAACAGTAAAAGAGCTAGAACAGATCATACTGATCGAGCATCTGCCCGATCGAACGGTATACCTGGGCACGGGGTTGACCCCCGAGCTCAGGAAAAAACTCATTCAATTCCTTTTAGATAACATGGATTGTTTTGCTCGATCCTACCTAGATATGACAGAGATCCCACCGGAGATCACTACATATCGACTGAGCTTAGACCCGAAGTTTCGCCCGGTAAAACAAAAGAGAAGGCCTCAGTCCGAGGTAAAACATGCATTCATTAAGGACGAGGTAACCAAACCTCTTAATCGAGGATCCATTCAGGAGGTAAAATATCCCGAATGGTTAGAAAACGTAGTTGCAGTCCCTAAAAAGAAGATAAACTTAGAATGTTCATAGACTATAAAGATTTAAACAAAGCATGACCTAAAGATTCTTTTCATTTCCCGAGTATCGATGGCATGATCGATGCCACAACCGGCCATGAGATCTTTAGTTTTCTCGATGCCTAATTCGAGTACAATCAAATACGAATGAACCCGGAGGATCAGGAAAAGACTTCGTTCATCCCTAAATACGGCACCTGTTGTTATAATTTAATGTCGTTGACCTAAAAAATGCTAGTGTTACTTATCAACGCCCAGTGAATCGAATGTTCGAAGAACAAATAGGTAAATTAATTGAGGTTTATATTGATGATATACTAGTTAAGTCCCTGCGAGCAGAGGACCATTTAAAACATTAGCAGGAAACCTTCGACATACTAAGAAAGTACAACATGAAGCTCAACCCGGACAAATGTGCGTTCAACGTCAGTTCAGGAAAGTTCCTCGACTTTATGGTATCAAAGCGGGCGATAGAGATCAACCCCGATAAAATCAAGGCAATCGAAGATATCACAGTCATTGATAATATCAAGGTTGTACAAGGGTTATCATGGCACATAGCATCCCTAGGTCGATTTATTTTGAGGTCCTCAAATAGAAGGCACTGGTTCTTCTCATTTCTTAAGAAGAAGAGCAATTTCGCATGGACTTCAAAATGTCAACAAGCCTTGGAGGAACTGAATCGATACCTGTTGATCCCTCTATTGCTTTACACCCTAAAAGCGGACGAGCAACTCTAGTTATACTTAGTAGTCTCAGAGATAGCGGTAAGTGTGGTCTTAGTTTGAGAAGAGCAAGGTACGTAATTCCCTATTTATTATGTTAGTCGAACCCTACGAGAGGTCAAAACTCAATATCCACACTTAGAAAAATTAGTGCTCGCTTTTATAAGCGCCTCTAGGAAATTAAAATCATACTTTCAGTGTCACTCAATGTGTGTTATAAACACATATCTCCTTCGCAACATTTTTCATAAGCTTGAACTCTTGGATCGATTGGCCAAATGGGCCATCGATATCAGCGGTTACGATATTGAGTATCAACCCTGAATGGCCATCAAGTCTCAAATCTTGGCATACTTCGTGTTCGAATTCATGCCAGCCCTCATATCCGAGGTCAAAAAGGAACAATTATTAAAATAGGGTATGTTATTGGGGGTATGGACCCTCTTCACAGATGGTTCTTCGAACGTGAAGGGGTCTGGAATAGGCACCATTTTGAAGCCGCTCACAGGTAGTACAATAAGACAGTCTATCAAAACTTGAAAATTAACTAACAATTAGGCCGAGTATGAGGCCATGATTGTAGGTCTCGAGCTAGATAAGAGCTTGGAGGCCCTCAGGTAAGTCATATGTCCTACGCATATGACATTGTGATCTTTAAAGCTGGTTGTACTAAATTAATAAGAATAGTCATGAATGTTGTGAAGAACTACGAGGAAGCATCAGGGCAGTTGGTCAACCAAGATAAAAGCATTTTCTTAACACATCCTAAGGCCTCACCAACCAAAATAAACAAAATGAGAAACGCTACAGGATTCTTGAATAGCGAATACCCATTTGCTTATCCGGGATGTCCTATCTTTGTGGGAAGAAATAGGATAGTCTACTTTGCTGGATTAGTTTCTAAGATATCAAAAAGACTCAATGCATTTCAAGGGAAGATATTGTTACATGGACGTAAAATAACTTTAGTTAAACATGTTTTGCAGGAAATTCCAACATACACACTTGCAGCTATGAATCCGCCAAAAGCAACTTACAAAATATTAGAAAGATACTTTGCTAATTTCTTATGGGAAGCTACTAATGAAAAGTCCAAACACCATTGGAGATTTTGGGTAACTTGTGCTATCCCAAAGAGGAGGGTGTTATTAGCATCAGATGCCTTGAAAACATTGGAGACATATTTACAATCAAGAGATGATGGGAATTTTAAAACTCAACAAAACATATGGACTAATTTTCTTAGAGTAACGTACTGCTCCAAAGGACATCCAGTTGCACTTAAAGGACCAACCAAGATATCACACATATGGAGAGATATGATGAAAATACAATTGAAATAAGATGCCAACATATGCTGGATGATTAACAGAGGAGATTCTAGCTTTTGGTGGGACAATTGGACTGGCAAAGGACCATTGACTAATACATACCCATTAAACTCTAGATTTGCCAAGCCAACAGTAAAGGAGTTTATTCAAAATGGAAGATGGAATCTAAAAAAATTGAGTGAAGCGCTGTCAGAAAACATGGTTCAACGGGTCTATAGTGAATATTGGAGATCAAACCAAGGAAGACTATGCAATATCAGAACCTTCAATAGATGGGAACTTCTCCTATGCATGCCTCAGCTTGGCAGATCACTAGAAGAATGAGACCTATAAACTTAATGCTGTCAAAGTCGTGGAACGGGAATATCCCTACTAAGATCTCATTCTTAGCTTGGAGATCGTTTAAAAAAAGTTTCCTTTTCAGGAAGTTTTGCTCAAATTTGAAAACCAAATGGTATCAAGGTATATGTGTGTTGTGTAGTACCTGTTGACAGCCAATTTTGACCCTTCTTTTTAAATTAATTTACTTATACTTAATAACTTAAAATAAATATTTTGAAAGTATTTTGTTATCAATAAATACCTATTTTTGCAAATTAATTAAGTATTAATTTTGAAATTAGTTACCCAGCATTAGTATTATGTAATTATAAAAGTACTTATTATTTTCAAATATTATAATATGCCATAAAGGTTTTATAACTAATTACTCCTTTAAATTTAGATTAACTAGATTACTATAATTCAAAATTAGTGTTGTAATTTTAGAATACAACGTATTTTATAAATAATTACAATAATTAATAGTGTATTTGATAATTATAATTTAACTACATCTTATTAAAAATTTATTAAGTTTAATTAAATTAATTTTAAAGAGGTTAAAAACTAAAATACTACAATTACAGTTCTTTAATTAAATACAAATTATTATTCATTAAATCAAAGCCCAAATACGTAAGCCCAAGACAAACCTGACCCTGACCCAATTCTCTTCTCTCCACCATGGAAATCCCTGTCTCCTTTTTTGTCCAATAAAATTGTGCCATGTCACCCGTCTCTATCACTCAAAAAAGAAGCACAATCAATCTGGGTCATCCATTCTACAGATTAAAACGACTCTCATTTTGTCTTTGTTTTTCCTTTAATTTTAAATGCCCCGTCGGATCTAATCTCAGCCTTTGAAACCAGGAGATCCAATGGTCACATTTTCTCTTTGAAATATTTTAATCCCTGACTTATCAAGTCCATTGATCTAAATTATCAACGGCCCAGATCCTATCTTCTATCCTTAACCTCAGAGACCAACCTCAATACCCAAACCCTAAAAATCATTTCCCCCTGCCCAACCGCCATTTTTTCCTCTTTCTCTCTCACTTCTCTTGATTCGCCATGACCAAATCATAGACCCTGCACAAATTTGTGCACGGTCACAAAACGAATAGAGAAGCATCCTCTTTTCCTTCCTTATTTGCGATTCTCGCCGACTCTTCCTTGTTTTATCATCCAAAATTCAAAATACCCAAATCTGAACCCTAGATACAATGATGCAACATTAACTCTTCGAATTTTGTTTGTGTTATGTTAAATCAAATCATGCATGGAGCTTCTTCAGAGATCTCAAGATGAGTATTCTATACCCAGAGGTCAAACAGAATGACCTCTAGGTCTCTGAACTTTTCTGTTGATTTATGCTTCCAACGGTCAACCTTCCCTCGCTCAGGCAAATCCCTCATTGATTTCACCTCTGTTACTTAGATTATTACTCGATTTCGCATACATCATCTAGTAGTCGTCACTTTCCACTTCCAAGTTTGAATCTTGCTGAAACCCTATGCCATTAAATGACACTATAAATAGAGCCTAGATTGTTGCCACCTAACATCACCAACTAGACATACCAAACTTAACAAGAGTCGAAAATCTCATACCAATTTAAGATTTATAAGCCTACGTCTTTTCTGATTAGTTTCTATTTCCTTTTGTTTTCGAGTTCCTTCACTGCTCAAGGGATTGAAACTTTGATTTTCACACAGCTAGGTATAAATCTTGTTTGGTCTGCTGCTCAAGAGGAGATTAGTACACCTTTACCCTTTCTCTTTCAATTGCTTCATTCAAAAATCATGAATGTGCTATTATTTTCTTGTTAACTGTTTCATTTATAACATTAGCTATTAATATGTAGTTGTTTATCTTAGTTCACCATGAATTTGCTGTCAATTTGTGGTCAGATATCATGTTTCATTAGTAATTATTAAGTAGCTATGTGACCTTATAACTTATGTTTTGTATTAAATAGCCTATGTGCTTAAGCTTTTATAATCTTTATTCTTATCATTCCATGTTCTTATGAGTTCTTTATTCTATACTTGGGTCTATTGTTAAATGATTCTAGCTAGAATATACATGAAAGTACATAGTGTAACCCTGTATTACTTGGTTAAGCTTTGTGGAGCTTAAATGTATAAAATATTTTCTCTCTTTACATAATTTCTTGATTATCTTTAAGTATTCTTTGGATCATCACTATGAAATATCTATAACCATGTCTAATTGATAATTCTAAACATTCTCACTAGGATGAACTTTCTGTGAACATCATTGATCATTCTAAATCTATTTTTGTTATGATCAGCCTACCTCTTATGGATTATATTGTAGTTTTGTGTACTGTAGTTGAATACTAACTATTTTTGTAAAATGAATATAACTCCACCATGCCTAGCTATTAACCTTAGTCTGAATAGATGAGTTAAGCCTGTCTAGTTGTGACGACACAACCGGTCATCTTAAGAATTAACGCCCTGATCCCTTAATAACTACTTTTTCCGTATTTATTTCTGCTATTTTGAATAGCCGGGAGGTTCGGTTTTAAGTTTTAGAGAGTTTTGGGACACTTAGTCCCTAAATGAGAGATTAAGTGTTAGAAATTTGACCGCAGTCGGAACAGTATGAAGACGGCCTCAGAATGTAATTCTAATGGTAACTCCGTTGGATGATTTCGGGTTTAGAAGTATGTTCACATTTGTTTTAGATCCGTAGCTAATTTAGGCTTGGAAAGCCGAAAGTAAAATTTTGAAGTTTTCCGGTTTAATAGTGAGATTTTGATCCGAGGGTCGGAATGGAATTTCAAAAGTTGGAGTAGCTCTGTAGTGTTGAATGTGACGTGTACAGAATTTCATGTCATTCGGACGAGGTTTGATGACTTTTTTATCGAAAGCGTAATTCTAGAGTTTTGGAGTTGTTAGGCTTGAATCTATGGTTGATTCGTTGTTTCGATATTGTTTTAGGTATTTTAAGGGTTGGTATAAGTTTGGACAATGGTATTAGACTTCTTGGTGCCTTTGGTTGAGGTCCCGACGGCCTCACGAAGATTTCGGATGGTTGACAAGAGGTTTTGGAATGGTTTGAAGTAGCTAAAACTGCTGATCTCTGTCATAACCGCACCTACGGTTTGGTTTATGCAGGTGCGGATCCGCAGAAGTAGTGGATCAATCGTAGAAGCAGAACTGGGGAAGTTCAGCAGGGACCGCAGATGCACTAGGATTTCCGCAGAAGCTGTAGGATTTTTGCAGGAGCGGTACTGCATCTGCGGATGGGGAGTCACAGATGCGGAAGATGAGTTTGAAGTAGAAGTCGCAGATGCGACCAGTGTTCTGAAAAAGCAGGACCGCAGATGCGGAAACAGCTGGGCAGAAATATAATATTTCGAGGGTTTGATTTCAAAAGTTGGAAATTCGATTTGGAGCTCAGGAGAGGGTGATTTTGAGAGGGAATTGAAGAGGAGATCATTAGGTAACAATTCTTTAATCCTGTCTAGTTATAGTTCATCAATCTATAGTTAGTTTCATCATTTAATTTCGAATTTGGAGATGAAAATTGGGAAAAATTGGAAGAAAGTGCTTAGACCTAAAATTAAACTTTTTATTGGGAATTTGACCTTAGATTTGGATAATTTTTGTATGCATGAACACATGAGAGTATGCGGATTCTAAAAATATAAATTTTACCTAATTCCTAGGCGTGGGTTCGAGGGACGTTTTGGTCATTTTACCTAATTTTACATATTAGCTTAGAATTTTTTTGTAGAATCAGTTACTTGAAGTGTTATTTATAGTATGAAATTTAATTGAATAGATTTGGGTCATTTGGAGTCGAGTACTCATGGCAAGAACGTGGTCTCAAGTTGATTATTGAGCCTGTTCGAGGTAAGTGGCTTGTCTAACCTTGTGTGGGGGAGTCTCTCCTCAGGATTGGTATTGTGATAATTGAATTTCCTTGTACGTGTGGTGACGAGTACGTACATGTGCTGATTGTTGAAAATCCTATTTTCATTAAAATAGCCTTAATTGTGTTTTTCCTTTCTTTCTTACACTACTAGGAATTTAAGCCTGCTGTTAGCCTAGAGAAGTATGTCTAATTGACTAAATTGCTCTATTTGCTTTAACTGCCTTATTTGTATTACGTGAAGCATGTTAGGTTAGAAATTATTTGTTTTTGCTTTGGTATGAGGTTGAGCGTAGTTGAGTATTCCTTTTTGCTATTGTTGTGTGTTTTATTTTGGGACTATGGGAAGGCATCCGGGGGGATCCCCTGAATGAATTTATGATTGAGTTGAGGTGCGGGATATCGAGAGATACTTGGCACATATATTGAGGATACCAAGATATCCCTAGCATATATTGAGGATACCAAGAGATATCTAGTATAGATTGAGGATACTAAGAGATTGTCGGGATACCGAGATATCCCCGGTTATTATCCTTGTGTTTGTTTTAGCCTCCTTTTTGGTTATTGCATTCCTTACTTTCTCGTATTAAATTCTTATTGTTAGCTTTCAATTATATTGCTTACCATATTCTGTCACACCTTATATTTTTATCTTATCTCAGTAGGTCCCTGACCTTCCTCGTCACTACCCGATCGAGGTTAGACTTGGCACTTACTGAGTATCGCTGTTGTGTACTCACCCCCTTTCTGCATATGTTTTTCATGTGTAGGTCCAGGCACTCTCACTCAGGCTTATCATTCTTGAGGCGAGGCATTTCTATAGAGACTTTGAGGTATGCCTGTCGCGTCTACAGACTGAGGAGTCCCTTTCTATCTTTATATAATAGTATAGCCCTTCAGTATTTCTCTTTTGTTAGACATTTCTAGGGTTAGAGCTTCTTATGTATCTCTCACCTTGTGACTCATGGGTTTTGTGGATTTTGGGCAAACTGTATTGGTTTCGATAATTTATATTGTGTATGCCAAGCGGTATTTTTAAATGTTGTTATATCACTTTATTCTGTTTTAAATTGTTTTTATTCCGCATTTTGGTTTATCTTCCGCAATTTAGGCATACCTAGTCATAGAAGACTAGGTGTCATCACTATGGTTCACGGAGGGCGAACCGGGGTCATGATAAGTTGGTATTAGAGCTCTAGGTTCATAGGAGTCATGAATCACAAGTCGGTTTATTAGGGTCTCGCAGATCAGTACGGAGACGTCTGTACTTATCTACGAGAGACTATGTAATTGTTAGGAAAATTCCATTTCATTTGAATTCCTTGTCGTGCGAGATTTTGACATCACAATTCTAAACTTCTGTCTTCTATTCTCTCACAGATGGTGAGGACACGCGCTACCTGAGATGATCAGTAACTCGCGCCTTCTACTGCAGTTGTCAAAGACCGAGGCTGGGGTAGAGGCTGAGGACGCGCACGCAGTGCATCCAGAGCACATGTGCGAGCTGCCACCAAGGAGCCATCAGTAGTGCCAGTAGGAGTCCGGGAACCCGATACGCCTACTTCTACTACCACACCAGCACTTTAGGAGACTCTAGAACAGTTCATGAGCATGTACACCACTTTGGCTCAGGCAAGGTTGCTTCCCCTTGTTGCAGCTACATCCCAGACCGAGGGAGGAGCACAGATTCCCCCTGCCCGTGCTCCTGAGTAGTGAGTGCATGTTGAGTAGGTTCCAAAGATTATTCTGGTACAACCTATAGTTCCAGATCAGCCCGAGGATATGGCAGCGATTTTCGAGGATGAGTAGCGGAGGCTTGAGAGGTTCAAGAAGTACAAGCCTCCTGTTTTCAGTGGTTTAGCATCAGATGATGCTCTGGGATTTTGGATGAGTGCTACCGTATTCTTCGTACCATGGGTATCTCAGGATCGAGTAGGGTTTCTTTCACTACCTTCCAGTTTTGAGGGAACGCATATGAGTGGTGGAGCACTTATGAGTTAGACAGTCTGGATGAGGCAGCTTCCCTAACTTGGACTCAGTTTTCAGATATTTTCCTAAGAGAGTATGTTCCTAAGAGCCTCAGGGATGTGTGGCACGCAGAGTTTGAGTATTTTTTCCAAGGTGCTATGACTATCTCAGAGTATGCAATCTGTTACACAAGTTTTGCAATGGATGCACCAACCTTGGTTTCTACGGTTCGCGAGAGGGTTCGCCAGTTTATTGAGGGGCTTATTCCTATCATCAGGTATAGCATGGCTCGTGAGTTGGAGATGGATATTCCTTATCAGCAGGTGGTGAGAATTGCTAGGAGGATTGAGGATATGCATGCTAGGGAGAGAGAGGAGAGGGAGGCCAAGAGGTCTCGAGAGTCGGGTGATTTCTCTAGTGCCCGTGCCCCAGCAAAAGGTCATCATGGTAGGGGTTATATGAGTTGCCCCATTCATTCAAATCTTCCAGCAGCCAGTGGTGCTCCAGCTCCTTCTAGGCCTCAGAAGCATTATTATGGACCTCTGATATCTAGCGCGCCTTCTACGTGGGGTGCTTTCAGAGGTCAGTCCAGCCGACCTGGCCCGAGCCAGTCACATCCGTCACATCCTCCCAGAGCTTGCTTTGAGTGTGGTGACACACTCCATGTGGTGAGGGATTGCCCTAGACTTGGGAGGATTGCGCCTCCACAGACTTCTCAGCCACAGCGTGCCCCGCAGAGTTCTTAGGCTATGGTTACAGCTCCAGTTGCTACCCCACCAGCTCAGCCAGCTAGAGGTGGAGGTCGGGGAGGTAAAGGTCACCCTAGAGAGGGAGGCCAGGCCAGATACTATTCCCTTTCTACCCGTACCAAGGTTGTTGCCTCTGATTTTGTCATCACGGGTACTATACCGGTTTGTCACAGAGATGCATCGGTTCTATTCGATCCAGGCTCCACTTATTCTTGTATGTCCTCTTATTTTGCTTCGTGTTTGGGTGTATCTAGGGATTCTTTGAGTTCCCCTGTTTATGTTTCTACTCCTGTGGGAGATTCTCTTGTTGTGGACCACGTTTATCAATTGTGTTTGGTTTCTCTTAGTGGTTTTGAGATCAGAGCCGATCTGTTGTTGCTCAGTATGGCTGATTTTGATATTATCTTGGGCATGGACTGGTTGTTTCCCCATTATGCTATTGTTGATTGTCACGCCAAAATAGTGATGTTGGCTATGCCAGGTGTACCATGTGTCGAGTGGAGGGGTGTTTTAGATCACACTACCAGTAGAGTTATTTCTTTCCTTAAGGCTCAGCGTATGGTTGAGAAGATGTGTGACGCATATTTAGCTTATGTGAGAGATGTTAATATTGATACCCCTTACGTTGATTCAGTCCCAATAGTACATGAGTTTTCTGATGTGTTTCCAGCTAACCTTCCGGGCATGCCGCCCGATAGAGATATTGATTTTGGCATTGATCTGTTGCCGGGCACTGAGCCCATTTCTATTTCTCTATATCGTATGGCTCCTCTTGAGTTGAAGGATCAGTTACAGGAATTTCTTGATAAGGGTTATATTCGGCCTAGTGTATCGCCTTGGGGTGCTTCTATCTTGTTTGTGAAGAAAAATGATGGTTCTATGCGTATGTGTATTGATTATCACTTGTTGAACAAGGTTACAATGACGAACCGTTATCCTTTGCCTCGTATTAATGATATGTTTGACTAGCTTCACGGTGCACAGGTGTTTTCCAAGATTTATTTGTGCTCGGGTTACCATCAGTTGAAGATTCGGGAGCCAGATATCCCAATAACTGCTTTCAAGACTTGGTATGGTCAGTACGAGTTCCTTGTTATTCCATTTGGGCTGACCAATGCCCCAGCAACCTTTATGCATTTGATGCACACTGTGTTTAGGTCGTATCTTGACTCGTTCTTCATTGTCTTTATTGATGATATTCTGGTGTATTCTCGGAGTCGGGAAGATTATGAGCAACACCTGAGGATTGTACTTCAGACTCCGAGAGAGAAGAAGTTATATGCTAAGTTCTCAAAGTGTGAGTTTTGGTTGGATTCAGTGGCATTCTTAGGCCACGTGGCATTGATTAAGGGTATTTAGGTGGATCCGAAGAAGATAGAGGCCGTGCAAAGTTGGCCCAGACCATCCTCGGCTATAGAGATCCGCAGTTTCCTTAGTTTGGGGGTTACTACCTTCGTTTTGTGGAGCGGTTTTCATCGATTGCAGCCCCTATGACCAGACTGACCTAGAAGGGTGCTCCGTTCTAGTGGACAGAAGAGTGTTAGGCGAGCTTTTGGAAGCTCAATACAGCTTTGACTACAACCCCAATTTTGATATTGTCTATAGGTTTAGAGTCTTATACTGCCTATTGTGATGCCTCGAGGATTGGCGTTGGAGCGGTATTGATGCAGGACGGTAGGGTGAATTCCTACACGTCTGGACAGTTGAAGTTACATGAGAAGCATTATCCTATCCATGATCTTGAGTTAGCTGCTATTGTTCACGTCTTGAAGATCTGGCGTTATTATTTGTACGGTGTGCCTTGTGAGATTTATACTGATCACCGGAGCTTGCAGCACCTGTTCAAGCAAAAGAATCTAAATTTGTGCCAGGGGAGGTGGTTAGAGTTGCTGAAGGACTATGATATCACCATTCTGTATCACCCGGGCAAGGCCAATATGGTGGCCGATGCTTTTAGTCGCCCGGCACAGAGTTTAGGGAGTTTGGCTTATCTACCAGCACCACAGAGGCCTATGGCGATGGATGTTCATGCCTTAGCCAGCCAGTTCGTGAGATTGGATCTTTCGGAGCCCGGTTGGGTTCTAGGTTACGTGGTTTCTCGGTCTTCCTTATTGTCGATGCCCCCTTGTTCTCGCGTAATCGGGTTTATGACATTTGGGCGGGCAACTCATTTCCTTTTGGGAATTGGGTTTGCACTTTTGAAGAGCCTCCACCTAATGATTAAGTGCATTAGGACACTAAGAATGAATTTGATTTGGAAAACTAGAGATTGGGTAAGGGCTTGAAATTATCTCGAGGGGAAGGTGTTAGGCACCCCTGAAGATTCACTAGTGTGGTTCCCGGCCACACTACAATTGTGACTTTAAGTATAAACAATAAGTAAACAAGTAAGAATTGTAACTACTAGATAGATTTCACATAATGGTTGTAAACAGCTGAAGTACAAGAAGTTAAAGAAGCTGAAATTTGGAAGAAGCAGTTTCATAATTCTAAAAAAAACACAAGTAAAGGGGAAGGGGTTCACACGTAATTGATGCAAGGAATCGGAAAAAGAGGTGGAAGAGGCGGATATTTTGGGAATAAAATAGTACTTAAAATTAAACAAGTAAAAGGGAGGTTTTTACATAATTGATGCAAGTAATTGAAGTAAAAGAGGTTAAAGAAGCTAAAAATTAAACAGTTTTTAAAATTCTAAAAAAAAATATAGACAAATAAAGGGAAAAGGGGATCCTAGGTTTATAAATAGTATGGATCACCCCACACAACACCCGTAACCGTTTATACACGTGATGTTATCTCGTGGTCATCATATCCATATCTACCCTTCCCACCCTATTAAGGTATTAAACGCGGGATAGTCTTGTTACTTATCGCATGCTATTACCCATCCCAATCTTATCAGACTCGGAGGCATTTGGGACTACTAGTCCTAAAGGGGAGGGAGATTTGGGCTTTTCGAAGTTTAAAAGGATAAAATTCTAAGGCAACACACAAAAACACATAAGGCAGATATGGGAAACACATAGCAGTTAAAAAGGCTCAGACATGCCTCCTCACTTAAAGACAGATTGTTCAGCATGTCTTACACGTACTGGTTATGGTCTGAATTAAACTAAAAACGTTAAGGCAGGCTGATTTATCACATATTTTCATATAAGAACTCCGAATTATGCCTTCCTGCTGGTTGTAATTACCAAAGACTGGCGTAGTTAATTAATTACCTAATGGCTAGCCTAGGCGAAACCTATAGGCATGATATCTAGTAATGTAGGAGTACTCTGATTTAAAGAAGGCTAGCTGATTATAGAAAAACATAGGTTTTGCAGGTATTGAGTATCGTTACTACTGATTTTAGGCTTGTAGACGATACATATTCAGTTGATTACTCCTATAGGCATTTCTAAGGGTGGTTGGTTTTAAAGAGTTTATAGAAATGCAGGAGTCCTATAGGCATGGTATCTAGAAGGCAATTTGTTATTTAAACCTCTAAACGGTTTGCCTAGTGATAGATGTTTATGCAGAAATTAAGATATCATATTGACAGGTTCTCTATATGAGATGCATAAAATGCAGAATCCTATTGACATGTTCTCTATATGAGATGCTGAAATGTAGGAACTATTGATATGATATCTGTGTATGAAAGACAGAACTTATAGACATGATTTCTAAAATGCAGAAAACCTACAGACAGGATTTTGAGAATGCAGAAATGAAAGCATGATACAACTGCAGAAAGTAAATACCTAAGAGCATGATGTCTACCCTTATGCGTACATGAGTGAATCTCCCTTTTTTACTATAAATCCCATAAGTTATTACCAATTATTACAGCCCAGAATTAACAAAGAAGAGTAAAATTACATCAGAAATTAGAATACAACCAAGGAGAGCCTAATTCAGACTCCAAGTCCGAAACATGAAATAAACTCACTCCAAAGATGCAATTTCCAAAGCCTTTCTCATTTTTTGGGTGTGTCACAATTCCCAGGAGCTTCATGAACTCCGGGCAGTGCTTACACCCGATTATATTGCATAATTGAATTAAAGTGCATTGTGGAAGGGCCAGCCCTCAAATGTCCAAGTTCAGAGGGAACTCGACGTCCCAAAGTAAGGCTCATAGGAGGGGGCAGAACTTAGAAACTAGGAATGAGTGTAAATGCAATAGAGAGGATTTTGGGAAAAGCCAAGACAGGCTAGTGGTCATACCCAACAATTGGAAGTGCTGGCATTCCCCAACCAGCCTGTTAGCCATATGTTTGGGAGTTAGGATCCTTTGAAGGATCAAGCACAAACATGAACAACAATTTGGATGCTAAAATGCCTAAACCTTAACTCAAACATATAGAGGGGAATAGGGGTATAGGGATCCACAAATAGAAACATTTTCAAAAAAATTGACATTGCTGATTAATATTAAACATAGGCAGTAATGCAGCCAGGGGTGTATGGATTCACAGTAGAAACATATGCAAGGGAATTGACTTGATAATTAACATTAAACATAAGTAGTAAAACAAACAGGGATGTAAAAACTGTAAAGTAAACACATTGGGATGAGGCTAAACTTAAATTAGAACATACCAGTTTCAGGGAAACAAGAAAAGTAAAAGCAGTAGTATTGTAAAGCAAAATTGCAAGCAAATAGTCAGAATATCTCAGAAGAGAGTAGAGTGTTGGGTGATATGTAAGGGTATTGAAATTGAAAGTAAGTGTCACACCTCCTTTTTACGAGATTACTTTTTACCAGGAAGCCCCACTTGTTTTACTACACCCCGGAAAGGGATATAATAAAGAAGGGGAAGGAGTTTTTCCATTTTAAGGACAGTCGGAACGGGATTAGTTATTTAAATTTTCAGAGTCGCCACTTGAGAATATAATGGTATCCCAAGTCACCGGTTTAATCCC
>MU730678.1:8268-27825 GCA_026770625.1 Nicotiana glauca
GGGGGGGGGGGGGGGGGGGGGGGGAGCTCCATTCTTGAAGGATCTAAGGAAAAGTAAAAACGATTGTGATCTCATGTCCCTCTCCAAAGAGAGGCATGGCACAATTCCATTATGAATAAAGCTTTCCAATATCCTGTCCATTCTATTTTTCTTGACAACTAATATGTCTTTCGGCCCAGTATTAATTATGACTGATTATGATTTACCCCTTCATCTCTTTAATTGATTTGCTTAAAAAGAGTTTAACATCTTTTGAGTCAAACAACAACCATATAGAATCTTTAAGTTTACTAATAATAATTCTAAAATTATGCACGCAATCTTTTCTGTTGCACAAAGTTTCTATCTTGCATAGGATATAAGATTTGAAGATTTGCACATGATATCTTTACCATTGGACAAATGCCAAAAAATATTAGATAGAAGATTTAACTGTTAAGCTCTTAGATTGGTAAAAGCTATTGGATACCTTTTTGCTGAAAATTTCGATACGAATCTTCATCAATTCAAGTATTATTTTGCCAATAAGAGAAAAAAATCTACGAAACAAGCTACAATTACAAAGTTTTTCCATTAATCTTGAAATAATTTATTTTTCTAAGTAACTTTTAATGCGTGCCTTAGAGTTCAAATCTTTATTATTTGGTGGAATTTATTAATAATATATTATCTTTCTTCAATATTTAACTAGTGAAGTATGCATATCTTTTGAGATTTTAAAATTAAATAACTTTTTACTTTTTATATGTAACATTAGAGAAGGAAAAATAATTGATATTTGGATAATTTTTATTTATAACTTCCAAAAATAATTTAACTATCAAATATTGTTATAGGTGTTCACTATAAAAGCTAAAAAATATCGAAAAAATCGAAGCTATTATAGAAAGGGTTAATTGTAACGGATTTGGAGCCTTTTTAAGCGGTTGTGTGTATAATTTGTAGAAAAAACTCCGGCTAAATAGCAAACTTTAGAATAAATTTCAAATATTGTATATCCCACAAAAATATTGAATATTAAATACTCCCCGTGGGCCGTTTGTTCCTTCCCACTCCAGGTCTTCAGTAATCCCCAAGATCTTAGGAAAAAAGAGAAAAGAAAGAACAAGCCCTAAACTTTGGTCTCAACAATGGTGGATGGGTCGAGAGACGTGGATGTGGAGAAGCTGATCTCCTTCAGCAAAGATCTCATTCAGTTCTTGAAGGACGACAAAGATGTCGGCTTCTTGAAACAGTGTTTGGAGCAATCTAATGCCGTTCAATTACAGTGCCTTTCTGAATATCAAACCCTTCGGAGTTCCATTCAAGGTATGCTTCGCAAATAGTAAAAATACTTAGTTTTGCTCAAAGGTTGTCCCATTGGGTTTTCCTATAAACTGTGTGAAAAAGAAGAAAAAAAAACTTAAAGATTTTGTACCTGTTACTTGTAGATAATTCTTTTTACATGGAATTGAGAGACCATTTTCTGTTTTCCCTTGTACTGGATTATCAGGTCAAAATTGATTTTCTCGAAGTATCATAATTTCTGGATGTTTCTCTTAATGACATTTTGGGGATTGTGGAGTCTGTCTTAGTATTTGTTTGGTAACTCACTCTTCTGGTCATTAAGTGAAGTCTTGTTTTCTTGTACTGCTCTTCATGCCAACCCTTCTGGAAATTTTTAGTGTAAAGTTGGTGTCATTATCTATTTGTTCCTGACAGTTTTGTGATAATCTTCTACATTTGGTATGATTTCTTCCTAAGCTGAAGTCTTTCTAAGCCAATATCTTACAAGCAGAGGTCCAGCATGTTTATATCTTATATATACTTAGGTTAAGCTGAATTCCTTTGGATCGTGTTGCTATGGTATTTAGTGGCTTAGCCAAGCATTAACTTCTGATTTTGACCGGCAATAACTGGATTTATTCTGGATTTCTTGATTTGAAACTATTATATAATTAATTTAATTCATTACATATGCTCAGATTATGAGGCAAAGATAAATATGTGTAAGCAGAGAATAGCAGAAGCACAATCTGAATCTGCTGGAGATGCTGAAATAGATACAATGCAGAAAGAGTTAGAACAGAATCTTCAGAGAGAACAGCTGCTAAGGGAAGAACTTAGATAAGTATATCGAAAAAGCATGTCTTCATATTTCTCAGATAGTATGATGTTATGATTACTGATTAGCACCTTTTGCTTTAACACAGTTATTACCGATGAGATCGATGATTTAGATCATCAAAGAGCCTCTATTGAGGAGCAAATGCAGTCGCTCGAGAAACTTGAGCGAGATCAGCTTCGAGCAGAGTAAGTAATCAGAACCTTTTATTAGTAGTTTAATATGTTTATAATTGTATCAGCCATTTACTCCGAACATACTACTATAATGTTCTGTTGAAACAATCCCATCTTGACATTTATATGTCGACTCGGTAAGCTTTTGCAGCTTTATGCTATCAAATAATGTGAAGAGATTGTAATGGGTCTAGGATGTTAACATCATATTTTGCCAACTTGGTTCTGTATCTTAACCTGGTACAAGTTGTTGAATGCATCTGCCAAATGCCAATCATTGTTAAAGTAGACGTAGTCCATTGACTCTCCATATGGTGCAGATCAAGTAGAAATGGCAACAGGGTGGGGTGGTGCGTGGGGGTTAAGAGTGTTTTCTAGAAAGTTTTAAAGTGGCTCTGGGCAGGTTGCAGGTTCTTTGTGAATGAAGAACTACTGGGTATACAAATATTGATAAATATAACAACTTTTTCCCTCTCAGTTTCCACGCTTTCACTTCTATCAACCCGAGATACGAATACTTCCCAAATTTTTGTTTCTACTTTTCTAGCTTGTAACTGAAATCTCTAATTCTTTGGCCTCATCTCGAGTCTTTGACTCTCTTATCCAGTAGGTGGTGAAGTTGGACTTTAGACGTTAGTATGACTTGCAATTCATTTCCCCTTCTTTTACCTGATTTTCTTGATATTTTATCATTTCTCTAGATATTCTATCATTTTCGCTATAATTTATCATTTTAACTTGGAAGGGGAGCCTTGGCGTAATTGGTAAAGTTGCTCTCATGTGACCAGGAGGTCACAAGTTCAAGCCGTGGAAACAGCCTCTTGCAGAAATGCAGGGTAAGGTTGCGTACAATAGACCTTTTATTTTCCATGTTTCCTTCTATTATTTGGTTTTCTTGTTAAGTATGCTTCATTAATATACTGAGGAGGAGATGGATCACCAAAGAAATCAGATGCATTTTTGTCACGACTTTTTTCCACTGTATCTTTGTTTAATTTCAAAATCACATTTAATGATTTAATTAAAGAACTGAGAAATATGGGTTTTGGAATTGTGTTATTCTGGCTTAAACATCTAGATTTTGAATATCCTTTGGTTTCTTTAATTAAAAGTAGAAGAATCAATTTTGGACCTAAATTAAAAGTCTGGCAACACAACACTTGTAAACTGAATCATGAATGTCAAATTATAATAGAGCGAGTGTTGTTTTTGGAATTTTTATCAAGATTGATGCAAAACCTTAAGATGAGGGTATTTCTGTGGCCAAAGAAGGATTGTAAGTACAGGTTTTTAATTGAAATATATAAATAACAAACTAGAGAAAGAGAAAGAAAAAGGGAAATTGTGCGAGGCGTGTGGAAAACATAAAAAAAGGCTATGCAGGGCGGCATGGTAAATTTTATTCGAGTTGAGTCTTAACCTGCCCCCCTTTGTTTGCCATCCCCAATATTAAGTAATACCACTTTACACTTTTGGATGTCTATTTGTAAATATTGCCCATCTAAGTTTTTCCTCAAGTTGGATAACATATGATTTAGCATTATTTGAAAGCAACAAAACTTATATGGTACTTTTAAGTTTTAGGCATATTACTGGTAGTTTAAAGGTGAGGAATAAGCTTGATATGTATTTTTGTCCCTTATCTCTACTACTGAATATAAAATAGAGAAAAAGACATTAAGAGCCCCTTTTAAAATATTTATGACCAAAATGCTCCTTTTTTTGAAAAATGACAGAATGTGCCCCATTTGAAGATTTTATTACCTAGATGCCCCTCCATCCTATGTCCAAGCTTCACCTAAGGCGCTACCCTTTTTTTTCTTTATTTTTTTTGTTTTTTCACTTTTATTTTATGCTATTTTGTTGTTATTTTTTCTTTCTAATAAAATGTTGTACTCTTTTTCATTTTTTTTGAAGTAGTTATTTATTTAGTTCTTGTTCTTTTGAGTAACAATTCGTCATTAACTTTATTTTTTTTCTTGTCTTAATTTTGTTTTTTTTGACACTTGTTCACTTTTTTAATTTTATTGTTGTTTTTGTCACTTTAATTTTTTTTTTCTTTCTAATAAATTCTGCACTCTTTTTAGTTTCTTTTTTTTTTTCGTTTTTATTCTTTTTTTTTTGTTCTTTCTAATAACATCCCTCACTTTTTAAAAAAAAAAAAAAAAAATTCTTGTCTTTTTTTTTTTTTTTTTTTTTTTCTTTTTTTTTTTTTTTTTCTTATAAACTCCCCCCCTTTTTTAAAAAAAAAAAAAAAAAATTCTTGTCTTTTTTTTTTTTTTTTTTTTTTTCTTTTTTTTTTTTTTTTTCTTATAAACTCCCCCCCTTTTTTAAAAAAAAAAAAAAAAAATTCTTGTCTTTTTTTTTTTTTTTTTTTTTTTCTTTTTTTTTTTTTTTTTCTTATAAACTCCCCCCCTTTTTTAAAAAAAAAAAAAAAAAATTCTTGTCTTTTTTTTTTTTTTTTTTTTTTTCTTTTTTTTTTTTTTTTTCTTATAAACTCCCCCCCTTTTTTAAAAAAAAAAAAAAAAAATTCTTGTCTTTTTTTTTTTTTTTTTTTTTTTCTTTTTTTTTTTTTTTTTCTTATAAACTCCCCCCCTTTTTTAAAAAAAAAAAAAAAAAATTCTTGTCTTTTTTTTTTTTTTTTTTTTTTTCTTTTTTTTTTTTTTTTTCTTATAAACTCCCCCCCTTTTTTAAAAAAAAAAAAAAAAAATTCTTGTCTTTTTTTTTTTTTTTTTTTTTTTCTTTTTTTTTTTTTTTTTCTTATAAACTCCCCCCCTTTTTTAAAAAAAAAAAAAAAAAATTCTTGTCTTTTTTTTTTTTTTTTTTTTTTTCTTTTTTTTTTTTTTTTTCTTATAAACTCCCCCCCTTTTTTAAAAAAAAAAAAAAAAAATTCTTGTCTTTTTTTTTTTTTTTTTTTTTTTCTTTTTTTTTTTTTTTTTCTTATAAACTCCCCCCCTTTTTTAAAAAAAAAAAAAAAAAATTCTTGTCTTTTTTTTTTTTTTTTTTTTTTTCTTTTTTTTTTTTTTTTTCTTATAAACTCCCCCCCTTTTTTAAAAAAAAAAAAAAAAAATTCTTGTCTTTTTTTTTTTTTTTTTTTTTTTCTTTTTTTTTTTTTTTTTCTTATAAACTCCCCCCCTTTTTTAAAAAAAAAAAAAAAAAATTCTTGTCTTTTTTTTTTTTTTTTTTTTTTTCTTTTTTTTTTTTTTTTTCTTATAAACTCCCCCCCTTTTTTAAAAAAAAAAAAAAAAAATTCTTGTCTTTTTTTTTTTTTTTTTTTTTTTCTTTTTTTTTTTTTTTTTCTTATAAACTCCCCCCCTTTTTTAAAAAAAAAAAAAAAAAAATTCTTGTCTTATTTTTTTATTTTTTTGCTTTACTTTTTTTTTGTTCTTTATGGTAAACTATCTTCGTCCAAAATAATTTTTACTTTATTTTTGTTCTTTCCTGATAAATAAGCGAGTCCTAACATTTATATTGGGACACTTTCTATACAATCACTAATCGATTATGATTTTCAAGAGTTATTGTGTTACTCTTTTTGATTCATTTGTTTTTTTATTTAATATTTTATATATGACCTTTTTTTTTTTCAATTTCTGAGAAATTAAAGGCTTTTTTAAAATAAAGAATTTGTCACTCATTTCTCGTTTTTTGTTCTTTCTAGTTAATTTGTTAATCCTAAAATTTGGTGCGCTATGCTAATCATAGTATACGAATGAGTAGTATACCAAGAATATTGAGAATGTGATCATTCAACAACAATCATGGTATACCAATGTGTAGTATATCAAGAATATTGTGAATACCATTTAACATACCAGTAATATCATGGCATATTAATGTGTAGTATACCAAGAATATTGGGAATACCATTTGACATACTCAAACAAAGTATACCATGATTCAAAACTAATCATGGTAAACCGTTGTCTAGTATACCAAAATAGTGGATATACCATTTGACAAACTCAAACAAAGTACCATGATACATTAATAATGGTATACCTAGAATATAGAAATAACATTTAATATAAACAAAGTATTAACATAATTTAACTGTTGGTATACCATGATTCAATAGTAATCATGGTATAATACATAGTATACCAAGAAAAATGAGAATATTTAGCATAAAAAAAGTGTATCATAATTCAAGAGTAATCATGATATAATACATAGTATATTAAAAATATTGTGAATACCATTTAATAGCAGTAATCAATGTATACCATGATTTAGTGATCACGATATACTTTACAGTATAGTACGAAATATTATACCAATTAACATTCTAGTAGTAATAATATACCATGATTCATCAGTAATCGTGGTATCTATACGGTATACTAAGAATTTTGTAATATCATTTAACATACTACTAATTACAGTATATAGTATTCATTGCTAACTTAGGGAAAGAAATGTGGTAGCTCCATTATAAAAAGTGTGATGACAGTTGTTCAATTGCAGATGTAATACATTCATCTTGGGACATTTGAGACTTTAAGCAATTATTTGGCAACTGCAATACGTTTATTTGCAATTTAAAATGGTGACATAAATACATAAAGAAAACTGAGTTGCCAATTTTCAATTTGATAAGTTAAACCATAGTGAAGAATAAAGGTTGAAGATCATAATCCCCTATATTGGCTGCTATAAAACCAACCCAAAGATTAATACAATTTGCATACCCAATTGCAGATCCTTTTAAGAGCTTCCTGCACCATAAGATGATAAAAAATCGTCAAGAAGCTACTTCTACCAAATGGTAGCTACTACTGAAGCTAAACTTTTCCTACTTAGTTAATAAAAGGCATGGCACAATTTAACTTGCCTTTTTCTTAGTATGCAAACCACACTGCAATATCTTGGAAAGTTGACGAACAGATGCAGTGACTTTTGCCAGTGTTTGAACATCTAGGTAGCACGTCAACCAAGGAATTTCCTAGGAACTGCAAATATTTGTTATTAATAATTTCTGTAGCTCTGGACTGGGCAAGATAAGCCACAAAAGCTCAGTCATGAAGTCCTAGCAGAGGTTGAATTTGAAGGGGAAGGGATCTGGGTATACTAAATTGGTAAAAAGATGATTGACTGTTCTCCAATTTTGTCCCCTTTTTTCTACACCCCAAATGATGTTTTTTTAATAAAAATTCAATCTTGGATTAAAAGTGTAAAATTTATAGATGATTGGCATGAAAGGAGTAGATGGAGAAGGCTTTTTCTCTTATACCAAGAAGATTATTTTCTATAAAAATTAAACCTTGGAATAAAAGAATGAACCTTATAGATGAATAATATTAAAGGAAAAATATGAAGAAGGCTTTTTCTCTTATACACAGAAGAGAAATTTTATATAACGATTCAATCTTGGTCTCCGAAGGAGTGACTATTTTAGTTATAGCTGAATGATATAAAAGTAGAGGGGGAATAAAGGGGTGGGTGTTCGCAGTAGAGGAAATTTTGCACAACTGAGAAGAAGTGGAGGAGAAAACTTAGTCGTGGAGGGAAGGGATCTGGGTATACGAAAGAAGAAATTTGGGGGTACCGATGGTCATTTTAGGTTTTAGTGGCAGAGGTTGTCATAAAGTCCTAGCAGTGAGGTATTAAAGTCCTTCTCCCTATAAAATATCCCTTATGTTTGCCTCAGCGTACAGCTTTCGTCTTACCTTTAACTGGGTTTGTGAAACTAACTGAAAAGGCTCAAAGAAAGTTAAAAATAATGGGAATTTCAGTTTACACATCTTCAACATTGAGATGCCTGTCTTCTTCCCCTTCTCTGCCAAACTTCTTCCATTCTGCCCAAAATTCCAAGAAACCAAAATCCCTAGAAACATAACCTTAATTAGTGAATTATTGAATCCACTTCAAACAGGAACCTATCTACTCCTAGAAGCATTGGAATTGGAAAGTTGCAGGCGCCACTTTATCAAAATGTGTTTTTCTCAATAGAGCCGGCCTCTGCTGCAGCTCAACGTTAGGAAATTATCTGAGGATTGATCTTATTAGACTTGCATTAGTTATTCCATCTGTGGTTTACACTTGATAGATACACAGCCTCTTGCACATTACCCAGCCTGTTGCAAGGATATCTGTGTTTGTATAAATAGAGTCCATTTCGTATTTTCTTCTCTTTGTTTCTTTAAATTAACTTTATTGAGGTAGTACTATTAGCTGATTTGTTCTATACTTTGTTCTTTTCAGCTTTAAGAGCTTCCTTATGGTAACAGTAACATTTTTCGTCCTTGTATCTTGTAGGATGAAGTTATCATTGTATGCCTCTGTTACAAGTATCATTCCAGACTTGTATGATGAATCAAAAATATCAGGCCGTATCCTACTTTGCTTGCTAAGCTAACATTTCTTATTTGTCGAGATTTTATGTCATTCAGCAGAAATTGCCTTCACCTTGACACATCCTAGATATTGTGGAAAGAGATAACAAGGTGCTTGAATATTTTGAATTGGATCCATCGGAGCGAACTGCCTTTGACATTAGTAACAGCATCTGGAAGATGATATAGATGTAATTGAACCAGTTATTTTAACGGATAATTTTAGATGCCCCTCCTTTGGTTTCATTTCGTAATACCGACTTCTCTTGTGGTTTACAAATACCTCACTTAGTTTGAATTTTCTTGTAACAATCCTTGCTCTTATCAAGTTCCATATGTAACAAACTGGCAATGTTTGGAAACCTAAGTGTTATTCATAATATTATCCACTTCTCCAACAAACAAACAAAAAATCCATTACAACAGACTAAGCACCAATCCTTAAGCTTAATTAGTCAGAGTTGAATTCCTATGAGTAGAAATGCTCCTCCAGTTTTCTGCTGCTAAGGCATTAGGAGTTGTATTATTCTCCAAATTTGCATTTTCTACCTATTGGCTTGGCACTTCCTGGCAAGATTAATTGTGCCCGAAGGCAATTTTCAAAAAGGAATTTTTACATTCCTATGCCACATAGGAAACCTTATTATCCTTAATGTTTAAAGTTTGATTTAATTACACTTAGTATACCAAATTACCAGTTCTATATCATAATTAATTATACATTTTTTACTCCTTAATTAAAGGAATCTGCACGTTTCTCTCTTCTAACCCTTCAGTCCCACCCATGTTTTATCCATACCCACATTTTTTCTTTACCATTTTCTATTTTCTTAAACCAAATTCTCCCTCTAAATTCACAGAAAATTGAAGAACCCTTCAACAAAGTTGGTTTCCTATTTTACTCCTGTTGAAGTTCATTAATGAAGAACAACAAAGTTCATCAAAATTGAAGTCAAATCTTCAAAGTTTAAACACACATTTACCTTCAGCTTCAAATTTTCTCAATGAAGAAGAACAAACCTTCAAAGAGACAAGAGAACAACAATTCCACCATTGACAGCCACTAAAAAACTTTGAAGCTTTGAATTCAAATTTGAGTTTTCAAAAATCACTATTTGTTTTGATTGGGTGTTGTTGAAAATAATTGGGAATATGTTTTGGAGTTTATATCTCAATTTTGAGGGGTTTTGGTGAAGATTAGATTTGGTTTTGACTAAAATTCAAATTGAAACTCGAAGAAGAAGAAGAAGACATATTGCAGAAATTGTAGATAAATTATGGAAAAATTATAGATAAATTGTAGACAGTTTTTTTGCAGAAGATTTTGTAGAACTTTTAGTCGTTTTGGATTTGTGAAAACAGAAAATAATGCATCTACAATCAGAATACAAATAATCTACAATTTATCTACAAATTGGATACATTGAATTTTAATATCCCAATTCCCATTTCAATTGCAGCATAATTGGCATTTTCGACATAATTGCGTTTTTTGCAGAAGATTTGTAGAAGTTTTAGTCATTTTTGATTTGTGAAAACAGAAAACAATTCACCTACAATTAGAATACAAATAATCTATAATTTATCTATAAAATATCTACAAACTGGTATATTGAATTTTTATATCCCAAATTCCCATCCAATTGTAGCATAATTGTGATTTTTGACATAATTACGTTTTTTCAGAAGATTTATAGAAGTTTTAGCCGTTTCTTATTTTTGAAAATAGAAAAATAAAGCATCTACAATCAAAATATAAATAATCTACAATTTATCTACAATTTCTGCAATATGTCTTCTTCTTCTTCGAGTTTCAATTTGAATTTCAGTCAAAACCAAGTCTAATCTTCACCAATACCCCTCAAAATTGAGATATAAACTCCAAACCATATTCCCGATTATTTTCAACAACACCCAATCCAAACAAATAATGATTTTTGAATACCCAATTTTTAATTTAAAGCTTTCAAGCTTTTTAATGGCTATCAATGGTGGAAAATATCGGGAAGAATATTTACTTCCATAATTGTAGCGCGCCTAAATAGGAATATCTGGAAGAATATGATTTGATCTGATTTACGCCAAATCTTTTTAGAATATTCTGTTCCTCAATTTTAGCTCGACAAATTAGGAAGATTCAGCTACTATTAATTAGTATTTAATGATTGGTATAATAACTGTAGAAAAAATGTGGACAGAGCGGGTAAATTAGAACTATGCATATTTTTTATAATAAGATTTTATATATAGTATAAGAAGGAAAAAGTCTCTTTCGGAAAATCTTACTCAATTTTGGGCCAAATATAAGTGATTTTTCAAGTATATATTCACATCTTTAGATTGCAACAAAATTCGTTGAGACTGAACAAATTATCGTCATCTTGACTCTAACTGAGCAACTCTTTTGTGGCTTGTATTTAATTTTCAAGGTTCTTGAACAATCAAGTGTTAGCCAGGTGAAAGGCTTGCTCGATTTTAAATAGATTAGTGTATTAAGTAAGGAAATACTAAAACTTTTATTCCCGTTTTTGGCTATAAGACTCCTAGCTTCGAGTGAGCTGGGTGCATAAGCTTTTTTTACTACAAAAACGATTCCTCCCCGGGCAAAAAGTGGTTCCCTTTACCTATGTCATGATGCTCATGGACAGCTTATCTCTAATTGGATTTCCTTTAATAACTGAATTTTATCCCAAAGATTGATTTTAGAGCTCGCTTACACTAAGTATACCATTAGTAGGAAAAGAGAGTAGTTTCTCTCCTGCCAAAGACCGGGAGAGGAAGAATATCCATGGCGGTTTCACTTTTCAAGCAACCATGAAACACCTGGGAGGGGGGGAGACGGCTTCTTGTTCCATTTTTATTCTAAACAAATTTTAAAAGAGTGTTTACAAAATTAATTAAAGAGAAGAGAATACTATTAAAGGAAAATTAGTCATACTATAATATTTTTATATTAAATATGTAAAAAGAGTTGTTAAAAAAAATTAAAATAAGGGAGGTAAATATAATATCATAAACCATGTTACGGGACGGGACGAAATCTATTTATTCCTATTATTAAATAATAAAATATGTAAAAGATGTTTAAATTGTGAAACAACTTATGAAGAAATGAGGGATGAGATGTGTTTGCTCAAAAGTTATCGTGTGCTTCATGAGTGTAAAACAATACAAATAAATTACGGGAAAATCATAGCAAATCGTAATAATCTATTGGACCAAGCGAAGAACATGAAAATAAATGCTCAAAATTAAGAGGAAAAACATTAAAAGCCTTTATTGATAGTGTGGAGTTGGTCTGCCTCTCCATGGAAAGGTTCAGAGCCTTACAATGATGTTCCTTTCCCATAATATGGGTATTGTTGTGTTTTCTCTCTCTCGGGAATAGTGGCAAAAAAGCCCCCTTTTCTAGGGCTTCCACTCTTAGTATTTATAGATGTGAGCTTTGTGAGCTGACAATAAATGGGCGTGGCCACGCTGAGGTTCTGTCTCCATGGGGGAATGAATGGGCCGTGCCCTCGTAGATTAAATCGGACAAGAGTCGAATCCCGTTACGAATAAGTGGCCATACTACTTATTAATTATGGACTAGCCTAAAACAAGATTAGCTCCGTTAATTACTGTGAGATTAGCGCAACAACATGGCAAATGAACAAGTTGGATTAGCGCAATGACTAAACTGATAAGTGAACAATGCAAAATGCAAAACAGAAACACGACCAAGTGATGGGTTAAAACGAATAGTGACATTTATGCTCCACAAAACAAATACAAAGTGCCCTGACAAAACTGAGCTGTCTCGTATCACTAAAAAGTATTGAGTGGAACTTCTTGAATGTGCTGTTACGTAAATATTAGACAGCTGTTCCACATCCACATATGCGACAACAATCCAACAACATGAGTTCGCTTTTAACAAACAATGGTAGAGGAACTAATAGCCTGTTCGGCCAAACAAAGTAATTTTGGCGAGAAGTAGTAGTTTGGTTAATTAGTTTGAAAAATACTTCTGAGCAGCAATTAGTATTTGGCCAAACTTTAAAAAACTACTTCTAAGTGTATTTTTCTCAAAAGTTTTTTTGGAGAGAAGCAACTTTTTTCTGCTTCTCCAAAACTGCTTCTGCTACTTGATGATAGGATATAATTACGTGTATTAGTCGATTATTACACTATAATTTACTGCACTTTAGTTGAGTTTGCGCTTTAATCACTAGTATTTTGCACTAACGGTGTGTTTTATGCCTTGTACGAGTGATTCCGAGCTATATAGATGTTATGTAATGAATTCAAGTGATTTGGACCTTTGAAGTCTGAGTAAAAGCCCAAAGAATTAAGCTGGGATTGTATTCGGGGATCAACGGATGATAAAACAACAAAACAAAGACTCGAGTAGGCATATTGCGCACTGTCTAGTAAAACAGACATAACTTTTTTCTCAGAACTCCAATTGGGCTCCACAATATATGGTTGGAAATATAACTCAAACGGCTGCAACTTTCATGTTTTACGTTTTCCCAAATTCCAAATGGAACAGGGTGAAAAACCGCGGTTACGGTAGGACCGTGGCAGAATATTACCAGAGATTCAGAGGACCATTCTGGCCGCGGTCCTGGCGTAACCGCAGTGGGACCGCGGCAGAATACGTAAATTTCAGGGACCAAAGTGCAAAATACGAGATTTTAGGCCCCAAACCCTATATTAAACAAAGGAGGCCGGTCAAGAAGAAAAAAGAGGATAGATTTGAGACATAGATTCGACTTAAGGAGGAAAGAACACATTGGGAGCAAGGCGGAGAATTCTTCTACGAGTTTTTCCTTCCTCTTCCTATTTTTCATTGTTGGTTATGACTTTTAGTATTGTAGTTTTACATACTATTATGAATAGCTAATTTGTTATCTAGAGTTTTGATAGAACCTTTTGTAGGATAAATTCTTGTCATATTTTTATATAATTGAACCATAGCTTTTCTCTATTTGTTCAACTACGTTTATATTGTGGTTGATTGAAGAGCTCTTAATAAGTTGTGCCTATTTAGTATGCATAACTTGGGAGAGAGTGCATATTTAGGTAATTGTTAAATAACATCACGCCCAAAGTATATAAGGGATCAATAACCGAGGGTTTAAAGGCGGGATTAGGGATAATGAAGCCTTGGGTGCGATCTGAAGTGAGCAGTATTAAAAGCCAGCTAGCGTAGCTCGGGAGAGTGCGTCTAGTAAATTTTCGTAATTACTCAGGAGAGATTTACGGTAATAAGAGTGCTCATGATTGGTAGAGAATACTTAGGCGAAATTATAGAAGACATAGCGGGAATAGATTCCGACAATAGGGAAAATCATAACTCTAGACCTCCTTAATCTTTTCTCTAACCCTCAGTATCGCTAGTTGTTAATTTACTATTTTTATTCATTAGTTATTTAGTTAAACACAAGAATCTAAATATCTATAAGTTAGGAATTGTTCAAGCTTGTCTTCTTGGTGATAGTGAACAGCTGTAGCTAAACCTTAGTTCTCTGTGGGATTCGACTCCGAACATGTCAACTGGATTATATTTGCAACGACCGCATTGTCCTTTTTATAAGGCATATTTGGGCGTGATCAAATTTTGGCGCTGTTGCTGGAGATCGAACCCGGGTCACCCGCGTGACAGGTGTGAATACTTACCTTCTATAATTTGATCACGCCCAACTATGCCTTCTAAAAAGGACAATGCGGTCGTTGCAAATATAATCCGGTTTACAAGTCTGGAGTCGAATCCCATAGAGAATTAACTTATTAATTACCTTTGTTGGAATCACTAAATTCTTTATAATCAACTTCCCCAAACGTTGTAAACAATGATTGATGGTATTTCTACTAACTAAGATTGAAAATAAATAAATAAACAGCTGTAAACTAAATATGTTTGGGTTGAAAACAATAATGAGAATGTTCTAAGGTAGTGATTTCCCCTATTGACGGAATCCCTTCCGGGTATGTTTCATATAAATTCACCAAAATATCTCTATCAATCATGAACACTCTTTTTACCGCAAATCTCTCCCGAGTAATTGCGATAATTTACTCGACGCACTCTCCCGAGTTACGCTAGCTGACTTTGTTTATTACAGCTCACTTTAGATCACACCCAAGGCTTCGTTATCCCTGATCCCGCCTTTAAACCTGTAGTTATAGATCTCTCTTATACTTTGAGAGTGGTGTTGTTCAATAATTACCTAAATATGCACTCTCTCCCGAGTTATGCACACTAAATAGGCATAACTAATTGAGGATCCCGTCAATTATCTACAATAAACACGTAATTGAACAAATAGAAAATAACCGACAAACTATATGAACATAATCAAGAAGTTCATCCTTCAATAGGTTCCATCAAAACCTTAGACTAAAGTATTTAGCTACTCATAACAACTTGAAGATAATCTATGAAAATTTTTATCATGGAAAATTGCAAGAAAAAGAAGAAATAAAGAACTATGATGTTTTGGGTGATCTCTCACAAAAATTTGGACCATTTCTCGATTTGTGCGTGTCATCCTTGCGCAAGGGCCATGCTAATCTTCTCTGTATCGTTCTAATTTTATCGGATGTCCTAACCGCAGTTGGACCGCGGTAGAACGCGTAAATTTCAGGGACCAAAGTGCAAAATACGGGATTTTAAGCCCTAAACCCTATATTAAACAAAGGAAGCCGGCTAAGAAGAAAAAAGAGGATAGATTTGAGACATAGATTCGACCTAAGGAGGAAAGAACACATTGGGAGCAAGACAGAGAATTCTTCTACGAGTTTTTCCTTCCTCTTCCTATTTTTCATTGTTGGTTATGACTTTTAGTATTGTAGTTTTACATACTATTATGAATAGCTAATTTTTTATCTAGAGTTTTGATAGAACCTTTTGTAGGATAAATTCTTGTTATGTTTTTATATAATTGAACCATAGTTTTTCTCTATTTGTTCAACTACGTTTATATTGTAGTTGGTTGAAGAGCTCTCAATTAGATGTGCCTATTTAGTATGCATAACTCGAGAGAGAGTGCATATTTAGGTAATTATTAAACAACAACACTCCCAAAGTATATGAGGGATAAATAACCGAGGGTTTAAAGGCGGAATTAGGGATAACGAAGTCTTGGGTGCGATCTAAAGTGAGCTATATTAAAAGCCAGCTAGCATAGCTCGGGAGAGTGCATCTAGTAAATTATCGTAATTACTCGGGAGAGATTTACGGTAATAAGATTGATCATGATCGGTAGAGAATACTTAGGCGAAATTATAGAAGACATAGCAGGAAGGATTCCGACAATAGGGGAAATCATAACTCTAGACCTCCTTAATCTTTTCTCTAACCCTCAATATCGTTAGTTGTTAATTTACTATTTTAATTCATTAGTTAATTAGTTAAACACAAGAACCTAATATCTATAAGTTAGGAATTGTTCAAGCTTGTCTTCTTGGTGATAGTGAACAGTTGTAGCTAAACCTTAGTTCTTTGTGGGATTCGACTCCGGACTTGTAAATCGGATTATATTTGTAACGACCCGACCGGTCGTTTTGAGCCCTAGCACTTCGTTCAGCAGTCTGAGACCATGAGCAACTTCATTTCAGGTATTGTGACTTGTTCGCATGGTCGGAATTGGAATTCAGAAAGATAGGAGTTAAATTTAAATGAAAATTCTCATTTCAGAAGCTTAAAGTTGAAAGAATGAACTAGGATTGGATTTTTGAGTAAACAAGCTCGAAATCGGGATCTGAATGTTCCAGCAGGTTCGTATAATGATATTGAACCTGGGCGTATGCCTGATTTAGGTTTTGGATAACCCGGGAGCGTTTTGGCGCCTATTGTGGAAGTTAGCATTTTGGAAGAAATTTCTTAAGTTTGGCTTGAAGTGCATTTCAGCATTATCGATGTCCTTTTGGAATTTCGAGACTGGGAGTAGCTCCGTACGGTGATTCTGGACTTGGGAGCGCGATCGGAAGTGAATTCGAAGGTCCGTGGGTTATTTTGAAGCCATTTGGCTAAAGATAGAAATTTGAAGGTTTTTGAGAAGTTTGATCGGAAGTGGAATTTTTGATATCGGGGTCGGAATCTGATTCCGAAAGTTGGAGTAGGTCTGTAATGTCGAACATGACTTGTGTGCAAAATTTGAGGTCAGTCGGACGTGATTTCATAGGTTTAAGCATCAGAAGTAGAAATTGGAAGTTCTAAAGTTCATAAAGCTTGGATTGGAGGTTGATTCTTGATTTTAGCATTGTTTGATGTGATTTGAGGCCTCGATCAAGTCTGTAATGTGTTTTAGGACAGGTTGGTGAGATTGGTCGGGGTCCCGGGGGCCTTGGGTGTGTTTCGGGTTGTATCGCGCTCATGTTTGATGCTTTAACGCCGTTTATTTGGACATAAAAGGGTACCATATTAATAAACTGAGCTCCAAATTACATTTTTATTGAACCATTAGATTCGTATCGTAATTTCGGAGCCATAGCAAAAAGAATCGTCGAATTTGGAGATCGTATGAGGGAGTTATGCTCATTTCCGTGTCGAGAAAGTGCTGGTTGTGTCATAACCGCAGAAGCGGAAATGTTCCACTGAAGCGGGACAGCGAAAGCGGAAATTTTCCGAAGAAGCGGGACCGCAGAAGCAAAAAAATTTCCGCAGAAGCGGAAAATGCTGGAGACTGAGAGATTTCTTTAAAAATCGAAGTTTGGGTCATTTTCACTTCATTTCTTCCATGGGAGCCGATGTTGGAGCAACTTTGGAGTGCCATTTTCATCACCAAGCATAAAGTTAAGTGATTTCTACTAGTTTTGAGTATATACAAGGTTTATATATGGATTTAGATATGAAAAATTGTAGAAACTTGGGGTTTGAGGGAAAACCTAGAAAATTAGTATTATTGGAATTTGACCACGATTTTGGGTATGGAATTTAGAGAAAATCATATATTTGAGTTCGTGAGGCTATGAGTAATATTTATCTTCGAAAAATTTTGAATTCCGGGCACGTGGGCCCGAGGGCATTTTCGTCAACTTTTCGTTCGGGGTTAGGAATTGTTACAAATTGGGTTGTAAAGTTTAATTGAGCTTATATTAATGGATTTGTATGACCATTGGCTAGTTTTGGAGCATTTTGCGTTGGTTCGAGCCTTCGAAAGAATGTAGAATGCCGGTTGTGGATCTTCGAAGCGAGGTGGGTCTCCTTTCTAATCTTGTGAGGGGGAATTTACCCCAAAGGTGGGTTAAATTGGTTATGTGCTCCTATTTGTGGGGGCTACATACACACGAGGTGACGAGAGTCCATGTGTAGCTACTATTATGCTATTGTTCGGGTAGTCTAGGACCCAAAAGCATGTTATACTTGGATTATTTGTGAACCCATTGATGACTTGAATTGCCTAAATCACATTAAATTAGTAAATGAATTTCAAAGGGATTAAGCTTCATTTCTTAAAATTGTTAAAGGAGAATTGGTTTTATTTCAATAAATATTCCCCGATAAGCTCTTATTTGACTGATTGAGCATGTATTCTTATGTGTACCTGCGTCACATGCATGATTCGCGAGCAGGGTATGTGTTTATTTCTGGAACGGGCCGAACGCCTCGGCAGATTAAATAGATGCATCTATGGTACGGGCAGTTCGACCCTCGGCAGTGCACAATTTATATTTCTGTTGGAGCGGGTCGTCGACCTTGGCATGATTTGCGCATGTTTTTGCTGTTGTCCTGAACTTATTTAAGTTGTCATTGCCTCACCCTAGCTCGAGATTTATTCTTTAATAATAAAGAGGACCTATGGAAAATTCCTATGAAAGAACTATGTGTTTACTTGTTTCCTCTATTTGGATTAAAATCATATTTATAAAATAAATTTACTATTTAATATATTTATTAAGGATGAATAATTATTGGGCCACTAGAGAGTGTCAAAGTTGACCATCTCGTCTCTACTCCTTCAGGATTAGGCGGGATACTCATTGGGTATGCGTTATTTTTGTACTCATACTACACTTGCTGTGCATTTTGTTGCACAGGTATATGTGACTCCAGTGGCTTACTAGGCATAGCAGCACGGATGATTCTGGGACTAGGTGAGCTGCATCATTCGAGATGGCCGCAGCTAGAGTAGTCCCTTCCTTTGTACTGTATTTACTTTTCGTCCACTATATCTCGGACGGATGTTATATTTTATTTCTCTTATCAGTAGATGCTCATGCATTTGTGACACCAGGTTCTGGGATGGTTTAGAGTATTGTATTAATTTCTCAACCTTTTAATTTGATTTGAAAATATATTCTTTAAAATTTCTAAATAATAAAGGAAAAATCCTGTATTTCAAAAGTGTTAAAACGAGACTAACTTAAAGTATTTGATTTGGCTGGCCTGACAGAGGTGTCCAGCGCCACCACGACCCTTAGTGGATTTTGGGTCGTGATTTATAAGGCATAGTTGGGCGTGATCAAATCTTGGTGCCGTTGCCGGGGAACTAACGGTGTAGCTGTAGGTGTACATATTGCTATGTTTTAAGTTTGAACTTTTATTTTATTATTTGATTTTTTTTATTTTTTTAGTTTAGCTTTATTTGTTTATTTGAGAAACATGGCATCATGGAATCATGAGAATTTAGTGTTGGTAATTCTACTTTTAATCCTCCTTATGCATATTGTGAAGAAAACCACTCAGGGCAAAATTATCAAAATATTCCCGAGAGCGAATTTTGTGCACCAACTCAATCTTATGTGTGGAATGTGTGTGATATGTGTGGTGGTCAAGATGGTCACTTTTACGGTTGTGCTTATATTTCTTAGCTCCCCCCAACCCCTTACTTTGATGGTTCTTCTTTTTCTGGTGAAGTTAATAGGAGCAAAGAACCCAGTATGAGGACCTGAAAGAGATCGAGGATATGCTAAAGTGCCTTACGAAACAATATGATGAGATACAACTGCGGGT
>MU730685.1:0-11603 GCA_026770625.1 Nicotiana glauca
GGACTATCCGCCCTCAAATAGGATATTGAATCCTTCCTCAAAAGGACATTTAATTTATTTCGACCCGAGTGGTCCGACTTGTGTAAACATTGCCAAAATATATAGTTCATAAATTATTGCCAAATGCATTTTATTTTTTAAGTTGTTGATGAAGTCAGGAGCCCACCTAAAGAGAGGAGAGGCGATTTAAAGTTGCTGTTGGAATCGGGATCCCGCCCGTATAACAGAGGAATACATTTCAAGTTAAAGTCAATAAAGCGAAGGATCACAACAAGTTCCCCAGCATAAATTCAAATTCAGCAATTGGAAGAAAGTAGTTCAAGCTTCGAGGGAAAATAATCTGAAGCTCAAAAGAAGGATATAAACAGTTCAAGTTCGGCAATCAAGAGAGGTCGACGAGTCAAGTCAGAAACATCAGAGGAAGCAAGCCAACAAGAAAGCAAGGCGACAAGAGAAAGCCTAAAGATCTAGATAAATCTTTGCAATTCATAGACCATAGCTTAGTATAACTTCTTTATTTTTAACACGGTGTAATAAGGAGNCCAAATCTTTTCAAAATATGCTTCACACGGAGTACTCAAACGGGCAAAAAATATCTCGCTCACTTTATCTTTGCACGAAAACTCTTCGTATTTTCGGACAAAGAGGGGTAGCTGTAAGCACGTGATTTTTTCCCTATATGAGAATTACTCCCAAAAATTCAAAATAAAATAGTTGTGTATTGCTTGCAATTTTTTATTTTTTTTTTTTGCGGATTTTGTGCTATTTTTCTCTTATTGTTTGCATTTATTTGTGCATTTGTTAAATTAATAAAAATACAAAAAATATGCACTTTGAAATTTTAATTTTTACGATTAGGATTAATTAAGTAAGTTGTTTTACAAAAATAAAAAAATCACAAAAATAATGTTATTTTTTGCATTTTTAGCATTTAATATCCAAATTGTGTGATTTTATTTTAATTGATGTTTAAATTTGTGTGATTATTATTATTAGGAGTTGATTAGTGTTTTAGTTAATTTTTGTTTTATTAATTTAATTTAGGATCTTTAAGTTTAATTTTGGAGCAAATAATCGAAAAGAGAGCAAAAAATATGAAAGAAAAAGCGGATTGGTCTATCTTTCAAATTAAACAAACTAGGCCCAAGTGTCTCACTAACCCAACCCAAAACCCGTCGGGTTAACCCGACCCGGTTTGCCCCATAACCCAAATAACCCATCTCTTCATTTTATTTTTCATTTTCCAAACCCTAACCTAAAACACCCGCCTCCCCCATCTTCATCTTCTTCTTCCTCAACAAAACCTAACAGCAAACCCTAAAACCACCATCGCCACCCATGTCCATCGTCCAGCAGCCACCACCCCTTCCCCGTCGTCCAAACGAAACCCACCATCTGCTTCGTTGTCTTCTTCCTCGCAACGTCGAGCAGCCACGCCAAACGACCAGCTCCATTGTGTCGTTCAACCACCCAAACGACCCTCCACAGCCATGAACGATCAGCCATTTCTGCCAGCCACGTCCAAACGAGCCTGCCATCTCCATCGTCATCTCCCTCACCCCGCCGTCCAGCAACAATCCATCGACCAACCCGTCCAGTGGCGACGCCACCAGCCCCAACCAGTCCGCCTCCCATTTCCGTCGCTAACCATCGTCCAAACGCTCGTCTTCTTCGTTTCAGCAGCCATACACGCACACACCTAGACACACCTCTCATTTTTACCTTCCGGTTGGTTTCATTGCTTTCTTTTGACGTTTTCCGATTGAAGTTTCATGTTCCGGTATTGTCATTTTTATTTAGTTGTTGTAAGTGCCAAAAACAATATTAATTGGAAAGCTAATTTCAGGTTACTTACAATCTCTTTTACTTCACTTTAGATCTAATATTATTTGAGCTAGTGTTTGGGGTTGTATTGCTTTTGTGTTGTCTGCAATTTGCTTGGTTTCGTAGTTATTGTTAAAACATGAATTGGCTATGGGGTTTGTATGATTCCTTGATGGTATTCTCTTATTTTCAAATATGAGCATATGAATGAGATTCTGGTTGTTTGTGATTCTATAAATCTAGTACTTTGGCCTAAAAATGATTCAGAATTCTATTTTTCATTGATTTGCGACAATGGGTTCTTTTCTTTGTGTTTCATCATTTCTTGCATATGAAGTCAGTTGTTTTCGTTTACAATGTTTACAGTGTTCATTTTTTTTTTGTTTAGGTTTAATCTAGCAGTGTGTTAGTTGAGTCACTAATTTCTTCATCTTGGTTTGGCCTTAATTTTGAAGTTCAACTGAAGATGAGTTTAGTGATTTAAATCTACTGGTTTTGTTCTGTTAATTCTGATATGAATCTGACTTTGTTGAAGTGATTCCTAAATGTTGTTGATTAGGAGTTTGTTTAATGAGATTAATTGTTGAATTTGATTAGGAATTTGGTTATAGCTGTAGTGATTTGGTGTTTTTAGGAACCAGTTTTGGTCAGTTGATAATTTTGGTACAGATTGAAGGGATGGGGGTAGAATAGTAATTTTAATAATTTCATGGGTAATACGGGAAGTAACCACTTGCAGATTTTTTTTATTTAAGTGTTCTGTCCAATAAACTTTAATAATAGTAAAATATTATAGTGGGGAATAAGACATATAGTAGTGGAAACTAATATATTTGTTTAATGATAGTGGGGGGACAAGACATGATGGCAGGGTAGAAATTACATTATGAGATTAATTAAAAGGCACTAGTGTAGTGGGGTAATTAAAAATAATAAAAGGATAATTTGTTAGTGACAAATGCACTAATTATGTGCGTATTTAGAGGCTGGAAATCTGGCATTAAAAAAGGGGAGACATTGGAAAACGATTGGAAAATCTGAAAATTCAAGGTGTTAAATCAGTTACAAATTAATTGTTCATTCTGATCCCTACGGATTCTAAAAGTTCAAATTCAGAATATTTTTTTTTTGGGTGTTAGTTGAACTGTTTTAGTAGATATACTAAAGTGTTCTGGTGTGTGTTTTCAAATATATCTGAGTATATTCCAAGAGTGTTTAGTGGATTTCTACTGATCTTGTTGATTTCAAATACTTCCTCGCTATTGATTGGATTTCTGGGCTGTTTGATTTGTCACTATTTGTTATTCAACATTACTGAACGTCACTTGTCACTGCTATTGTCTGCTACTGATTTAATGATCTTCACCTGCTTCTTCTGTTCTATTACCAGGTACACTTTCGAATCACTATGATGTAGCTGTTAAAAGTGAAAAGAAATGCTCAAGTAGTCGAGTATTTAAGTTGTATCTGTAGTTTAATAGTAAAATGATAGATAGTTGTATAGTCTATCTTTGTAATTCAATGAAAACACGGACTGTGGAATTTATGCTTGACTAGAACTGTTTTCTTTTGTTCGCAAACTGCAATTTATAAATTATTAGTAGTGTCAAATACATGATAATTAGAATTCTATTTCGTCTTAAAAAAAATGTATTGAGTTATGGGAATTGAACAAGTTTAGGTAATCACAGTTTGAGCCGACATTAGTTTGAAACAGTAGGTTAATCGCGAATATGTAGCTAAGGCATGAGTTTGAACTAATTTTTTGTGAATTAGGCATTATGGTTTGATTTAGGCAATTTTTATTTGTTTAAAGGGGGGCTTGGTTGGATCAAGAGGGTAAATGTCGGATAGGTCTAGTTTTTTGCCAATTTTAGATGGAAATAAAAAATGGTTAATAATTTCATAGAATTCGTAGGCTCACTATACTTGAAGTTAGGATCGTAGTACTAATCGTTAAAGTCAGTAATCTAATAGGCATGAGTTGAGTTCAAGCAAGATAAGTTATTGATTAAGTTTAACAAATTTTCGCAAGCATTAGTAATCAAGGTTGCTTCTGATTTAAATTAAATTGTAAACAAAGAAATCCAACGATTCAATTTCATCTAACAATGTGGGTTAAATTAGTTATTGGATAATTAGTTTCCTTTTGACAATATTGTTTGTCAATTCCATATTTTATTTGTATTTTCAATTTTAGTAACATTCCATTTCGTTAACATTTGTCTCAGGCTGGTAACTAATAAATGATGGTCTTTTCAAGCATGTAATAAATCAGGATTTTTCTTTTCTTTCATTTTAAAAAAAATAGAGAAAAATGTAGTCGTTTTAGGTTTATCCTTTTAAAATAAATGAGGTGTGCCTCGGCAAAATAAAAGGCACAAATCGCGGGGCCCTCAATAAACGATTATAATAAAAGATAATATAAATGCGTAGTTGATTTTGGCGCGTATTTTAATAATATTACCTCCCAAAATTCGGGTGCATATTTATGTGACCCAAATCCAAATTTCAACGGAGTCGAAATGTGTCAAAAACCACAGATGCATTGGTGTGACGTGGTTCGAGATACATTTTCACAACGTTGCAATTCTTTGTTAAAATAATAATAGTAGTAATAGTAATAAAAGCGGTAAAGAGTTTTAAAACTTGCGTATAAGCTCGTATTTGTAAAAAATCGGATAATTTAGCCAAATATGACAATTGAGTGACCATGCTAGAACCACGGAACTCGGTAATGCCTAACACCGTCTCCCGGGTTAACAGAATTCCTTATCCGGATTTCTAGTTCGTAGACTGTAATACGGAGTCAACTTTTTCCTCGATTCAGGATTCAAACCTGTAACTTGGGACACCATAAATCTCTCAAGTGGTGACTCCATTTTCTCAATAATGAAATCCCGATTCGATCGTCCTTTAATTGAAAGAACTCCCTTTATCACACCCCTCGCGGGGTGCGGTAGCGTAAAAAGGAGGTGTGACAGTAACAAGAAGAGTGTGGAGCAGACTACTGGTGTGGTTAGGCATGAAATGGACAATAACTGGCTGGAAAGAGGAGCTTAGTTGGGCATATCGAATGGCTAGAAAAAAGACATGCCAATGTGTCATTGCTAGCTATGTTTTTCTATGCTAGTATACAGTATATGGAGGGAATAGAACATGATTAAATTACAGAATGTCGCTTTTGAGGAGCACGAAATATGCAGAGACATTGTCCTTCACATGCACACTAGAGGCATAAGATACCCATCCTTGCAACAGACATAACAGCTTAGATAGATTTGCTCAGTTACTTTGTATGTATTGATCAGTACATCTTCTATTTGTAGTTTTTATAAGCAATTCCTAGATGTGTAATATACATGAATGAAATATGAAATCTAGGATATACTTATATTCGGGATAGTAGGTGGTCAAAAACTGCTTGGCATTGTACAAATATATATTTTTATTAATACAATTTTGATGTTAATAAAAAAACAGTCATCTCCTTTATTTTATTTTTACCATGTTTAAGTTGTAGAATATGTTAATTACTCCCTCTGTTCCAGTTTATGTGAACCTATTTCATTTTTGGTCTGTTCCAAAAAGAATGAACCTTTTCTATATTTGGTAACAATTTAGCTTAAACTTACAACTCTACCCTTAATGAGAAGCTTTTATAACCACACAAATACTCTGGGCCCTATTTGAACTTGTTTAGGACCACAAATTCCAAAAGTCTTCATTCTTTTCTTAAACTCCGTGTCCAGTCAAACAGGTTCACATAAATTGGAATGGAGGAAGTACTTTATAGTTGAAATTTATGAAATATTTTATCATTCTATATGTATTTAAGAAAACTTATGGAAGTAAAAACACATTAAGATGGCTCAACGAAGAGAAAAGGAGAATGAGCGGCCCAGAACGACGTAAGATGGCTCAATGAAGAGAAACGGGGAATCAGCAGCCCAACCAGCCCTCAATATCTTTTTGCATAACCCGTGATATAAAATATTGAGAAATTTTCATAAAGCACTATCTTTTAATAGTAATTAATCATCTATAGATATCATTTGTTATATTACGGATTATAGATACTTTTTGTGTGGTTATAAGATATATTTGATGTATTTAACTTATTTTATTCATGATTACAGTAGCAAAAATACGCGTGAATCAGGGAAGTCCAGCTAATCAGTTGTCGTATTCGAGTGTATTCGACTGTATTCATGGAGTGAAACATGGGATTACAGCTGGACTGATTATTGTATTCGACTGTATTTACGGCGTGAAATAGGGAATTACACTATTTTTAAAACGGAAAGTGAATCAATGAACATAATAGACTCCTAATATAATTCAACAAACTCAATTATAACACACAAATTTTGTATTTTCAGTAATAAAATGATTCTCAACAGAAAAATACCCCAAAAACATAACAATCTTTAGAGATGTTATATAATACATCTGAATACATAAATTATATTAATTAAAGAAAACATATAAATACATTCATGGCATATAGAGAGATAGTGAATACAATGAAATACATAGAATGCAGCGGGATACATTGAAATACAATTTGAAAAAAAGACAGTGAATACAATGAAATATATGGAATACAACAAGATACATTGAATTACAATAAAAAAAAAGATAATGAATATGATAAAATACATTAAAATATATTAACAGAAAATCAAGTTGCTCAGCCAAACTTCGTCGTCTTTGTTCAAGAACAAACCCTAATTTCTGGAGAATCCGCCGTTCACCGAAAGTCAGTAGTGAAAATATGCCGCCTTGGTCCGGCGATGGTGCTGGAGCCGAGGTCACTTCCTGAGAAGAATCAACCGCGGATACGCGAATCAAAACCCTTCTTTCATGGCTTTAGCATTTCTTTGTGTATGTGTACCCATGTGCGTGGTCTCTTCGCATAAATTAAAGGATTATTGATTAATCGATAGGGATAAATCGATAATCAGGGACTAATTAAATTAGGGTTTACAACTCTTAATTTTACTGAGCTGAGTTGGAGATGGCCTTAATCACATCAGCAAGGTGTCAAATATGGAGAAAGAGGTGGAGAGAGAGAGGAGGTAACCATGGAGAAAGACTGGCGTCGAGAGAGAAGATGGAGAAAAACGGAAAGAATGAGAGAGAAAAATAATACAAAGAGTATTTTGTGGCTTAAGAGTAGGAGGTAACCATGGCTATAAAAATCAAAAGGTAGCTATAGAATATAGTTTTTTAAAAGAATATTTATTTAAAATAAATAAGGTATCAACCTTTGCTATACAAGGTGTTTGTCTTTATAATTAGTAAATAGTTACCAAAAAGTGTATGCATAAAAGATAAAACTTTGAAATAGTCATGACTTGAATTTATAGTTAATTTAGTGAAAATAGATAGCCATATTTACAAGTAATCGTTCAAAAATAGCCAGTTTCAAAAGTAATCGAAATTTAGCCACTTTTCATGTAAAGATAAATCTGAGTGAAAACACTGTTCAAAACTCGAAAAATACGCCAGTATATTATGCTGGAGTTCCAGCATAAGTATACTTGAACTCCAACAATCGCTATAATACTGGAGTTTCAGGATAAGTATGTTGGAACTTCAGCATAATATGATGGAGTTCCAGCATAAGTACACTAAAACTCCAGCATAATATACTGGAGTTCCATAAAGTATATCGGTCCAGTATAATATGCTGGAAGTTCATACACAAGTGCTCGAATCTCCAGTATATTATGCTGGAACTTTCCATGTGTTGGAGTTCCAGCATAATATACTGGAATTTCATACACAGGTGCACCGAACTCCAGTATATTATGCTAAACCGGTCTCTATTACAGCAAAATAATGGTCATTTTTCATTGACTTGGTAAACGATTGCTATCGTTGAATGACTAGTCCAAAAATTGGTGTGACGACCCGACCCGTCGTCTCATGAGATACCGCCCCGTTCTTCCCATTTTTTGCTTCTTTATGTTTCATTATTGGTATGTGGTGTATTAAAAATTTATTTGGAGTGATTTTGATAAGAAATGAGACGCTTAGTCTCTTTAAGGAAGGCTTAGATTGGAAAAGACAACTAGAAGTTGACTTGTGTGTTACAGGGCTTGGATGCAAATTTTGATGGTTCGTTTAGCTCCGGAAGGTGATTTGTGACTCAGGAGCGTGATCGGAAGTGGTTTTGGAGGTCCGGTGTAGAATTAGGCTTGAATTGGCGAAGTTAGTATTTTGGCGATTTCCGGTTGATAGGTGAGATTTTGATCCGGAAGTCGGAATGGAATTTCGAGAGTTCCCGTAGCTTTTTTAGGTGATTTGGGATGTGTGTGCAAAATTTCAAGTCATTCGGACGTAGTTTGGTTGGGTTTTTGATCGAATGCGTGTTTTGGAAGTTTCAAAAGAGCTTAGGCTTGAATTCGATGTAATTTGATGAATTTGGTGTTAGTTGAGGCATTTTGACGATTGGAGAAAGTTTGGATAATGTTTCAAGACATGTAGGTGCTTTTGGTTGAGGTCCCGGGGGCCTCGGGGTGATTTCGGATAGTTAACGAGAAGTTTGGAGTTGTAAAATGCAGCAGAAAAATTGCAGAGTATTTTTGTTCTATGCGATCGCATAGAAGGAATTTGAGGGGTTGTTTGGTTGTTCAATGAGATCGCGGTGGGAGGCTTGCGATCGCACACTGTAAAGATACTGTACTATGCAATCGCAGGGAGGCCTATGCGATCGCATATGTTTAAAATTAGAGGAAGAAAATTTGTTCTATGTGATCGCAAGGGCTTGATTGCGATCGCATAGAGTTAGCTACAGTGATCTAGGCAGAATGTTAAAAACATTTCATCCGCGAACCCAACCTATTTTTCCACCATTTTTGGGCATTGTTGAGAGCTTTTGGACGGGGATTGAAGAGAGTTTCAACTAGGATCGATTGGAGGTAAGTTTTATGAGTTAAATACATGATTTTATTGAAGAATCATCCTTGAACTCCTTGAGAATATAGCCAAATTGTAATAAATTAGGGCTTGAGTTTGAAATTATAAATTTGAGATTTGAGGGACCATTTGTAGTCTGATTTGAGAGATTTTGGTTTGTATAGACTCGTGGCGAGATAAGAAACCCGATGATGTAAAAAATTCTGAGTTTCGAGACGTGGTCCCGGGGCTCGGGTTTTGTCAATTTCGTGAATTGTGACATTTTTCGATTATTTTCGATTGGGTATTGTCTCCTTAGCATAATGTTATATATTCGTTGTGATTTTGGTCAGATTCGACGCACGAGGAGGCTAATTTGAGAGGCAAAGGCATTGCGAGCTAGACTTTTAGTCGTCTTGAGGTGAGTAAGAGATGTAAATGATGCTCTGAGGGTTTAAAAACTCTAATTTGCACATTATAGTGCTATATTGAGGTGACTTGCACTCCGGATAACAGGCGTGGGGTAGAGCACCGTTGGGGATTGTGACTTGGTTCATCCCGCTTAATAGAAATACTACCAAATTGCTTGAAGCTTGGTTGATATCCTTATAAAAATGGATTAATTGTTATAATTTGGCCTCATGCCAACTGATCGAAACCTTCAGGGATTGTTTTAATGGTTTCTTACCATATTTTCATATAATTGAACTCAGTCCTAGTATTTAATATTGTTTTGCAAACTAAACCATTTTTCTCTCAAAAACATGGAACTTAAATAATATTTCTAATGAAGTTGGCTGAATATTTCTATATTATTGTGCCAGAAGGGCTTATATGATTTTGGACTGAGTATAGGATCGGGATGCACGCCGCAGCAGAAATTTTATTGATAATGATATGAGGCTTAGGGCCTAATGATGCCATAAGATGGTTGATATTGTGCTTGGGCCGTAAGGGGACCCTCCCGGAGTCTGAACACCCCCAATGAGCGCGGTCGATGATAAATAAATGGAGCGGGCTGCACGCGCAGCGATTACTGGAGAGTACCGTTTTATGTGTTGCATTGCATATTTGATTGGCATTTTCTTATTTATCTGTTATGGTATTTCCTTAAGCCTTTTCATTGATTATTGATTTTATGTTGTTGGGTTCGAGTTGCTGTATTTATAGAACTATTTTGTGCTTATTCAGGATTTCTTATTCTGAGCTTTTATTTATGAGTATTACTCACTGAGTTGGAAGTACTCACTTTACTGCCTGCACATTGTGTGCAGATTCAAGTGCATCTACTGAGGCTGAGTGAGACTTTTTCTGTCGAGCATCACATCCGAGAGCATCAAGGTAGTTGCATGACGTCCGCAGTCCTGATCTTCCCATCTATCTTATTTATTTTATTTCGCATTTCTTCAGAATATTATGTAGTAGGTTGACACTCGTATATTAGAGGCTCAGACTTGTGACGCCGGATTCTTTGGGCTATGTAGTAGTATTTCTACTTGAGTTTTTCATATGTTTTAACTTTATTTCAGATATTCAGTATTTTGATTTAGTAATTCACTCATGTTAAGAAATTATGAAATGTATAAATGGTTAAAGTTATGGAATTGGTCGAGCTTGTTGATAACTATGAACTGTACATGTTTTGTACCTCTTCTTACCTGAGCTTTGTGCATAAATTGCTCCAGATTAGTCCTGAATTGCTTACAAGTTGCGCTTGATTGCATATTTGAGCGACTAGATGATGAATATCACAAATCGGCTAAAAAAGGAGTGAAATCTGCCAAGCGACAAAAGATGATTGAAAGTGGGAAATAGGAGACTTGCGCGGACTGCACTGTTTTAATGTGCAGCCGCGCGGGAAGGTTCTGAAAGCTACAAAGTTCAAGCTTAACCTGCGCGGTCTGCACTGCTTTGCCACGCGGCCGCGCAGGAAAGTTCAGAGAATCAGCAAAAGTAAAGAAAATCCACGCGGACCGCATCCATTTCTATGCGGTCCGCAATGATGAGAGATCAGAGGCTCAGTAACTCAACGCAAAGTCCCACGCGGCCGCACACTAAATCAGTGCGGTCCGCGTGGGTAAAAGTTCAGAGAGTCAAAATGGGACAAAATTCTATTGTGCGGCCGTGCACCATTTCCACGCGGTCCGTATGACTCAACCTGTGCGTCCGCTCACCATTTCCACGCAGTCCGCTTGAATCAACCTATGCGGTCGCGTGACATTTCTATGCGGTCCGTATCCCCAAGTCCAGAAGCACAGATCTAAAGACCAGTTGCCCTATGCGGCCGCATGTCATTTTTATGCGGTCCGCGCCAGACCCTCAGGGGTAATTTGTCCGGTTTTTCCTGTGTAGTTTAAATAGAAAATTTTACTTTTTTAGGTGACACTTTGTATTAGCCTACTTTAGGCAATTTTCTCTTGTAATTAACGTGGATTCAAGTAGATTAAGCTTGTAGTTAATTATTATGTTAATTTCTTCTAGTATTTCTTTTATTTCTGCTTCTTCCCTGTCTAGATAAACCCATTAGCTAGGGTTGTGGCTCAACCCTAGTGTGGGTAATTAATGGGTGTTTTTGCTTAATGCTTGGATGATGTTGGGTGTTTGGTATTTGGGTTGATTGTATGTTTTCACTTAGATTTGGTGGTTGCAAACACTAAGTCTAGCTTAGTGGGTCTTGACTCTTCTTGAGAAAGAGAGTCTATGACCTCACAATTAACCCAACAAGGATTTGGGATGGACCCATGAGAATGGTAGTCCCAAGTAACGGGTTAAACCTTGAGAGATTAATTACCCAACTTGAACCTTAAAGTTGCTTGGGAAAATTAGCCTACCCAATTGGTCTCGAGAGAGTCAATTGGGCAAAATCATTCTCT
>MU730685.1:18290-61256 GCA_026770625.1 Nicotiana glauca
GCTTACTCCAGCTCGTCCTTGTATAAGGACAAGATGAAATATCTCCATGATAAGTATGCTCGGGGTAAAGAATTCAAAGTGGGTGACATGGTTCTTCTTTTCAACTCTCGGCTACGGTTATTTCTGGGGAAGATCAAATCCAAATGGAGTGGTCCCTTTGAAGCGGTCTTTGTAACTCCTTTCGGTGCCCTGGATCTTAAAAACAAAAATGGTGAAGTATTCCGGGTTAATGGGCATCGTGTCAAGCATTACTTGGGCAAGGTCGATGACAGCCAAGTGGTGGCACTTATTCATTTGAAGTAAGATGATGGTAACTTGCGTCGTGCAGCGACGTTAAATCAAACGCTTCTTGGGAGGCAACCCATGTCTTTTGAATTTCTTTGTTTTTCTATTGTAGAGTAGGAATTTTTGAACTGATGGTTTGTGAAGTGTTGCAGGGATAATGTAGAATTAGTGCAGGGAAAAAATTTAAAAAAAAAATGAACAGTCTCTGAACAGTGCCTATGCGGCCGCACCCCAAAAATAGTGCAGTCTGCGTAGGCTTGAGCTACTGAAGGAGTTAAACTCAGAAGACCCAGCGCGACCGTATGACATTTTTGTGCGGTCCGCACTGGAAGAACAAAACTTGGCATCTCTCTAAAGTTTTCCATGCGGCCGTGCACCATTTCTGTGCGGTCCGCGTTGAAACTGCCTAATTGGATAAGTCTCTGAAGTTTCCCATGCGGTCGCGCACCAAAATAGTGCGGTCCGCGTGGGCTTTTCTCATACTCTGAGGATGGAAATCTCTGCTTGGTCCGTGTGACATTTCTGTGCGGCCGCACAGGTAGGTAAGAACTGGGTCCTACGGTTTTCTATAAATAGGAGCCTTAGGCCTCCTTTAAACCTTTTCGCAAAAATTTCATCTGAGCTTATACTTCTACTGTTCACCCACATCAATTGTGCACATATTTTCACTCTCATTAATCACTGGTAACATCTCATATTACTTTCAATTCTTAGTTAAATTTGTGTTTATTTTACTTGATTTCTACTAGAATAACTTCTTAATTTCTTTCTTGTTTCATCTTAGTTAACTGTTAGAATAGGGTTTTTTGAACTCTTGTTGAATTTGGGCTTATATTCTTGTTAAAAAAACTGAGTAGGGATACCTAGGACCCATCATGTTAAAAATTGGACTAAAAGAACAAAAAAAAGGACCTAACCAGTTACGTTTTCCCTACGCGGCCACACAACATTTGTGTGCGAGCCGCGTGCCTTTGATCAGGTATTGAAAAACATCTCTGCGCGGTCCGCGTGACCAAAACAGTGTGGACCGCATGGCCAAGGTTCAGAGAGGTGTCATTTTAAGAGTTTGATCTATGTGGACCGCGTGAATTTTCTATGTGGTCCGCGTTGGACCTACGAGGCCGCGATCCAAAACAGTGCGGTCCGCGTAGGTCATGTTCAGAGAGTTGAATAATTGGAGTTTTGTACTGCGCGGACCACGTGCATTCTTGTGCGGTCCGCGCCCTTCAGTCTGCAACTATGTCTGCAAATGTGCATTGAACTTTAAACTGTCTACTCCTTCTGTGCTTCCACTAACAACGTTAGACTTGTATCTCTTGCAGACAATGGTACGTCAAGGAAAACGAATATAACGTGGGGGCAAGGAGAAGCAAACCGGGAGGGGTGTTTCTTCCCGAGGGAGGACAATTAGAAGGGTTGTGAAACGCACTGCCAAGGACAAGGAGATAATAAAGAAAAATAGAAAGATAATTCCAATAGGGCTGCCTTTCATTCAACATGTAGTGAGTACGCACCCTCCCGGAGCGTGATTTCAGAGTCCGTCCCCACACACACATCCGTGGAGATTCCAGCGCCAGAGTCATCTTCCCCTAAGCAAGCAAATGTCGCTCAACCCTAGTGTGGGTAATTAATAGGTATTTTTGCTTAATGCTTGGATGATGTTGGGTGTTTGGTATTTGGGTTGATTGTATGTTTTCACTTAGATTTAGTGGTTGCAAACACTAAGTCTAGGTTAGTGGGTCTTGACTCTTCTTAAGAAAGAGAGTCTATGACCTCACAATTAACCCAACAAGGATTTGGGATGGACTCATGAGAATGGTAGCCCCAAGTAACGGGTTAAACCTTGAGAGAGTAAGTACCCAACTTGAACCTTAAAGTTGCTTGGGAAAATTAGCCTACCTAATTGGTCTCGAGAGAGTCAATTGGGAAAAATCACTCTCTCTATCGAGAGGTGTGAGAGTGAGTGTTAAAGTGCAATGGTTATCCACATTCCCCTTAATTATCATCCTTGTATTAGAATTCTATACCTATTAATTAGTCACCTAGGTGAGTGCTATAACCCTAGTGTTTTTCTCTCATTGCATACAACTAGCATCATTACTTAGCAAAAGTTAGTTTATAACTGTAGTTGATATATTTAGTTGATAAACAAAACAAAAATCAAAAATGATAGAAGCAAAAATTAGAAGCCAAAACACATTTCTAGACTTCACAAATACTCGACTCCCAAATCTAGCTCCCTGTGGATATTGAACCCGATACCGCTATTGGGTAAAATTAATTAGCGCCCACTCTTCCTAAGGGTTGAGTCCGCACCGATCACTTTCCTAGCAGTGTGTTGGGCGCCATCACGACCGGGGTTGGGGTCGTGACAAGTTGGTATCAGAGCCTAGGTTATTTCGTCTCACGAGTCATGATCCGGTTTAGTAGAGTCTCGCGGATCGGTACGGAGACGTCTGTATTTATCCTCGAGAGGTTACAGAACCTTTAGGAAAACTTCATATTCTTGAAATTCTTGTCGTGCGACTTTGTTGATTAGAACATTAAAATTTCTATCATTCTATTCTCTCGCAGATGGAGAGGACTCGTGCTACTAGACAAGGTGGACGACCACCAGTGCCACCCACTGATGCTACCAGAGGCCGTGGACGCGGTCGTGGGCGTGGCAGAGGTAGAATAGTACGGGCAGCACCTGTTAATCCATCAGCTGCCCCAGTTCCGGATCAAGCTCCAGTAGCTATACCAGTTTAAGCACCAGTTATGCCTATTATGATTTCGGGTCTTTAGGAGACCTTGGCTCAGATTTTGACAGTTTGCACTGGCCTGGCTCAGGCGGTCTCAGCCACTACAGCCGCAGCTACTTCATAGGCCAGAGAAGGCACCCAGACTCCTGTTAATCGCACACCTGAGCAGGTTATGCAGGGATTGCAGATGCCGAAAGCAGTGCTTTTACTACATTTCAGTTCCAGGGAGCTGCGTTTACTTGGTGGGAGCACTTTAAGAGGAATAGGCCTGCCGGTGCAGCACCTCTGACTTGACAGCAGTTCTCCGCCCTTTTTCTAGAGAAGTATGTACCTCAGTCCCGCAGGGAGGAGCTGCGTAGGTAGCTTGAGTGGCTGACGTGGGGGGATATGACAGTGACTCAGTACGAGATGAGGTTTTCACAGTTGGCCCGTCATGCTACTTGGATGGTTACATCAGACCGTAAGAGGATTAGGAGATTTGTGGATGGCCTTAACTACCATCTCCATATTCTGATGACTAGAGAGAGAGTACTGGGTGCTATGTTTGAGGAGGTGGTGGATATCGCTCGTGAGATCGAGTTAGTTCACCGTAGAGAGCGAGATGAGAGGGAGTCCAAGAGGCCTCGTGGATCGGGCAGTTATAGTGGTGCTCCTTCGAGGGGCCAGTTCCAACAGGGTAGAGGTCGTTCTTTCTGGCCTTCTCAGTCGGTCCATCCTGAGTATCGTGGGGGATCTTTAGGTAGTGGTCATCATAGGCCCCAGCAGGGTCAGTCTTCACTTAGCGCTCTCCCAGCTCAGAGTTCATCTCATGCCCCATCAGTTCAAGGTTCTTCTGCACCGAGTGCATCTTCTAGTCACTCCGGTGCGAGGGGCTCCCTTCAGTCACCATCTCCAGTACCGGGCAGCAGTTATGAGTGCAGAGAGTTTGGTTACTTGAGGAGGCAGTGCCCTCGCCTTCGTGGCAGACAGTATCAGCAGAGGGGTTCGACCCTTGACTTCTGCTCCAGTTATTTCATGACCGCGCAGCCAACTAGGGGTGGAGATCAGGCAGCCAGGGGTCGCCCCAGAGGTGGAGATCGATCAGGCGGCAGCCACGCTCATTTTTATGCTATGCCAGGCAGGACAGATGCCATTGCTTCAGATGCCGTCATTACAGGTATTGTTTTAGTCTGCCACAGAGCTGCCTCAGTATTATTTGATCTCGGTTCTACCTATTCATACGTGTCTTCATATTTTGCTCATCATTTGGGTACGACCCGAGGGTGTCTTGCTTTAGCTCTACACGTATCTACCGCAGTGGGTGATACTATTATTGTAGACCATGTGTATCGGTCTTGTATTATGACTATTGGGGGTCTGGAGACCCGAGCTGATTTTTTGATGTTGAGCATGGTAGACTTTGATGTTATTCTGGGCATGGATTGGCTATCTTCATGTCATGCAATTCTACACTGTCATGCTAAGATAGTCACTTTGGTTATTCCGAGTGTTCCGAGGATCGAGTGGCGTGGTATGACTGATTATGTCCCTAGCAGAGTAATTTCTTTCTTGAAAGCCCAGTGTATGGTTGGGAAGGGTTGTCTATCATATCTAACTTTTGTGCGAGAGCTCCTAGTATTGATTATGTCCCAGTTGTGAGGGATTTTCCTGATGTATTTCCTGCAGACTTGTCGGGCATTCCGCCGGATAGGGATATTGACTTTGGCATTGACCTAATGCCGGGTACCCAACCCATTTCCATTCTGCCATATCGTATGGCACCAGCAGAGTTGAAAGAATTGAAGGAGCAACTTCAAGAACTCCTAGACAAGGGGTTCATTCGGCCTAGTGTGTCACCTTGGGGTGCGCCAGTTCTGTTTGTGAAAAAGAAAGATGGCACAATGAGAATGTGCATTGGTTACAGGGAATTAAATAAAGTAACAGTGAAGAACAAATATCTTTTGCCTCGCATTGATGACTTATTTGATCAACTTCAGGGAGCGAGGGTGTTTTCTAAGATTGATCTCCGTTCGGGCTATCACCAGTTGAAGATCAGGGAGTCGGATATGCTTAAGACTACTTTGAGGACTAGGTATGGTCACTATGAGTTTCTGGTTATGTCTTTTGGGCTGACCAATGCCCCAGCAGCATTCATGCATTTGATGAACAGTGTATTTCGGCCTTATCTGGATTCTTTTGTTATTGTATTTATTGATGATATTCTAGTGTACTCGCATAGCCAGGAGGAGCATGCAGAGTATTTGCATGTGGTGTTGCAAAGATTGAGGGAGGAGAAGCTTTATGCAAAATTCTCCAAGTGTGAGTTTTGGCTAAGTTCAGTAGCATTTTTGGGACATATAGCGTCTAACGAGGGTATTCAGGTTGATCCAAAGAAGATAGAAGCAGTGCAGAGTTGGACTAGGTCGTCCTCATACACAGAGATCTGGAGTTTTCTTGGGTTAGCAGACTATTATCGCCGATTTGTTTAGGGGTTTTCATCCATTACGTCGCCTTTGACCAAGTTGACTCAGAAATGTGCTCCATTTGTATGGTCAGATGAGTGCGAGGAGAGCTTTCAGAAGCTCAAGACAGCCTTGACCACAACTCCAGTATTGGTGTTGCCATCAGTTTCAGGCTCATATACTGTATATTGTGATGCTTCTAGAGTTGAGATTGGTTGTGTGTTGATGCAGGAGGGTAGTGTTATCACTTATGCTTCTCGTCAGCAAAAGCACCATGAAAAGAACTATCCAGTTCATGATTTAGAGTTGGCTGCCATAGTTCATGCCTTGAAGATTTGGAGGCACTATTTATATGACATATCTTGTGAGGTATTCACTGATCATCGTAGTCTTCAGCATTTGTTTAAGCAAAAAGACCTTAATTTGAGGCAGCGGAGGTGGGTTGAGTTGCTAAAAGATTATGATATTACTATTCTGTATCATCTGGGAAAGGCCAATGTAGTGGCCAATGCTTTGAGCCGAAAGGCAGTCAGTATGTGGAGTTTGGCGTACATTCCAGTTGGGGAGAGGCCCTTTGCAGTTGATATTCAAGCCTTGGCTATTTGTGAGACTAGACATTTCTGAGCCCAGTCGGGTGTTGGCTTGCGTGGTTTCTCGGTCTTTTTTATATGATCGCATCAGAGAGCACCAGTATGCTGATCCGCACTTACTTATCCTTAAGGACAGAGTTCATCATGATGATGTTAGAGATGTGGCTATAGATGATGGTGGCGTATTGAGGATGCAGGGTCGTATCTATGTGCCCAATGTAGATGGGCTTAGAGAATTGATTCTAGAGGAGGCCCACAGCTCGTGGTACTTTATTCATATGGGTGCCGCGAAAATGTATCAGGACTTGAGACAGCATTATTGGTGGAGAAGAATGAAGGAAGATATTGTAGGTTATGTAGCTCGGTATCTCAATTGTCAGCAGGTGAAATATGAGCATCAAAGACCGGGAGGTTTGCTTCAGCGGATGATTATTCCAAAGTGGAAGTAGGAGAGACTTACTGTGGATTTTGTGAGTGGTCTTCCTCAGACCTCGAAGAAATTTGATTCTATTTGGGTGATTTTGGATCGGCTAACCAAGTCCGCGCAATTCATTCCGGTGTGTACTACATATTCTTCGGAGCAGCTAGCAGGTATATTTATCTAAGAGATTGTGCGGTTGCACGGTGTTCCAGTTTCCATTATCTCAGATAGAGGTACTCAGTATACTTCATAGTTTTGGAGGACTTCTCAGCGAGAATTGAGTACTCAGGTGGAGTTGAGCACATCATTTCATCCTCAGATGGACGGACAGTCCGATCGTACTATTCAGATATTGGAGGACATGTTGCGTGCCTCTATGATTGATTTCGGAGGTTCTTGGGATGAGTTTTTGCCTCTTGCAAAGTTTGCCTACAACAACATCTATCAGTCAAGTATTCAGATGGCACAGTATGAGGCCTTGTAAGGGAGACGCTGTAGATCTCCAGTTGGTAGGTTTGAGCCCGATGAGGCTAGACTATTAGGGACAGAGTTAGTTCAGGATGCCTTAGAGAAAGTGAAAGTGATTTAGGAGAGACTTCGTACAACTCAGTCGCGTTGGAAGAGTTATGCGGACCGGAGGGTTCGAGATGTATATTACTAGGTGGGTGAGATGGTCTTGCTGAAGGTTTCACCCATGAAGGGCGTTATGAGATTTGGAAAGAAAGGGAAGTTGAGCCCGCGATTTATTGGACTTTTGAGGTACTTAGGAGGATTGGAAAGGTGGCATATATGCTTGTTTTGCCACCCAGTTTGTTGGGTATTCATCCGGTATTTCATGTTTCTATACTCTGGAAGTATGTTGGGGACCCGTCTCATGTTTTGGATTTCAGCATCAGTGCAGTTAGATGAGGATTTGACTTATGATGTGGAGATAGTGGCTATTTTAGGTCGACAGGTTCGAAAATTAAGATCGAAAGATATAGCGTCAGTGAAAGTGCAGTGAAGAGGTCGGCCCGTGGAGGAAGCTACCTGGGAGACCGAGCGGGAGATGCGTAGCAGATATCTTCACCTATTTGAGGCTTCAGGTATGTTTCTTAACTCGCTCGAGGACGAGCGTTTGTTTAAGTTGGGGAGGATGTGACGACCCGACCCGTCGTCTCATGAGACACCGCCTCGTTCTTCCCATTTTTTACTTCTTTATGTTTCATTATTGGTATGTGGTGTGTTAAAAATTTATTTGGAGTGATTTTGATAAGAAATGAGACGCTTAGTCTCTTTAAGGAAGGCTTAGTTTGGAAAAGTCAACCAGAAGTTGACTTGAGTGTTAAAAGGCTCTGATGTGAATTCCGATGGTTCGGTTAGCTCCGGGAGGTAATTTATGACTCAGGAGCGTGATCAGAAGTGGTTTTAGAGATCCGGTGTAGAATTAGACTTGAATTGGCGAAGTTAGTATTTTGGCGATTTTCGATTGATAGGTGAGATTTTGATCCGGGAATCGGAATGGAATTTCGAGAGTTGTTGTAGCTTTGTTAGGTGATTTGATATGTGTGTGCAAAATTCCAGGTCATTCGGACGTGGTTTGGTTAGGTTTTGATCGAATGCGTGTTTTGGAAGTTTCAAAAGAACTTAGGCTTGAATTCGATGTAATTTGATGATTTTGGTGTTAGTTAAGGTGTTTTCACGATTGGAGCAAGTTTGGATAATGTTTTAAGACATGTAGGTGCTTTTGGTTGAGGTCCTGGGGGCCTCGGAGTGATTTCGGATGGTTAACAGGAAGTTTGGAGTTGTAAAATGCAGCAGAAAAATTATAGAGTATTTTTGTTCTATGCGATCGCACAGTGTGTCATGCGATCACATAGAAGGAATTGAGGGGTTGTTTGTTTGTTCAATGCGATCGCGGTGGGAGGTTTGCGATCGCCCAGTGTAAAGACATTGTGCTATGCGATCGCAGGGAGGCCTATGCGATCGCATAGGGTTAAAATTGGGGGCAGAAAATTTGTTCTATGCGATCGCAGGGGCTTGATTGCGATCGCACAGAGTTAGCTGCACTGATCTGGGCAGAATGTTAAAAATATTTCATCCGCGAACCCAACCCATTTTTCCACCATTTTGGGCATTGTTGAGAGTTTTTGGACGGGGATTGAAGAGAGTTTGAACTGGGATCGATTGGAGGTAAGTTTTATGAGTTAAATACATGATTTTATTGAAAAATCATCCTTGAAATCCTTGAGAATATAGCCAAATTGTAAAAAATTAGGGCTTGAGTTTGAAATTATAAATTTGAGATTTGAGGGATAATTTGTGGTCCGATTTGAGAGATCTTGGTATGTATAGACTGGTGGGGAGATAAGAAACCCAATGATGTAAAAAATTTCTGAGTTTCGAGACGTGGGCCCGAGGCTCGGGTTTTGTCAATTTCGTGAATTGTGACATTTTTCGATTGTTTTCGATTGGGTATTGTCACCTTAGCATAATGTGACATATTCGTTGTGATTTTGGTCAGATTCGACGTACGAGGAGGCTAATTTGAGAGGTAAAGGCATAGCGAGCTAGTCTTTTAGCCGTTTTGAGGTGAGTAATGGATGTAAATGATGCTCTGAGGGTTTGAAAATCTTAATTTGCACATCATAGTGCTATATTAAGGTGACTTGCATGCCGGATAACGGGCGTGGGGTAGAGCACCATTGGGGATTTTGACTTGGTCCGTCCCGCTTAATAAAAATACTACCAAATTGCTTGAAGCTTGGTTGATATCCTTATAAAAATGGTTTAATTGTTATAATTTGGCCTCATGCCAACTGATCGAATCCTTCAGGGATTGTTTTAATGGTTTCTTACCATATTTTCATATAATTGAACTCAGTCCTAGTATTTAATATTGTTTTGCAAACTCAGCCATTTTTTCTCTCAAAAACATGGAACTTAAATAATATTTCTAATGAAGTTGGCTGAATATTTCTATATTATTGTGACCAAGGGGCTTATATGATTCTGGACTGAGTATAGGATCGGGCTGCACGCCGCAACAGGAATTTTATTGATAATGATATGAGGCTTAGGGCTTAATGATGCCATAAGATGGCTGATATTGTGTTTGGGCCGTAAGGGGCCCCTCCCGGAGTCTGCACACCCCCAGTGAGCGCCGTCGATGATAAATAAATGGAGCGGGCTGCATGCCGCAGCGGCTACTGGAGAGTACCGTTTTATGTGTTGCATTGCATATTTGATTGGCATTTTCTTATTTATCTGTTGTGGTATTTCCTTAAGCGTTTTCATTGATTATTGATTTTATGTTGTTGGGTTCGAGTTGTTGTATTTATAGAACTATTTTGTGTTTATTCAGGATTTCTTACTCTCAGCCTTTATAAGTGTATTACTCACTGAGTTGGAAGTACTCACTTTACTCCCGGCACATTATGTGCAGATTCAGGTGCACCCACTGAGGTTGAGTGAGACTTTCTCTGTCGAGCATCACATCCGGGAGCATCAAGGTAGTTGCATGACGTCTGCAGTCCTGATCTTCCCATCTATCTTATTTATTTTATTCCGCATTTCTTAAGAACATTATGTAGTAGGTTGACATTCATATATTAGAGGCTCAGACTTGTAATGCCGGATTCTTCGGGCTGTGTAGTAGTGTTTCTACTTGGGTTTTCCACATGTTTTAACTTTATTTCAGATATTCAGTATTTTGATTTAGTATTTCACACATGTTAAGAAATTGTGAGTTGTATAAATGGTTAAAGTTATGGAATTGATCGGGCTTGCCTAGCAGTGTGTTGGCGCCATCACGACCAGGGTTGGGGTCGTGACAACTGGCTAGACTATGCTATTTTCACTAAAATTTTGTAGAAGTTTGTGACCTATTTTCCAAGTTAACGGTGAGAGATACTGGATTAAATCGTCCTTTATTTATTCTTTGATCTCTCAATCTATTTCGTCTTTCTAGAATATTTATTATAATAGTAAGCATAAAATTGAATAAAATAACTAATTCTTCTGAGTTTTTTTTAAAAGATAACTAGTAGAACAACCATTAACAAGAGTGACAAATAAATAGTACCGGAGGGAGTATCTCTGATACATAAATAGCAGCAAAAATAACCTATCATAAAAATTATAATATATGAATAGCTATGACTAGAATGTATAAGTAGTTAACAGTGGCAACTTCAACCATAAAAATTTATAAATCTTTGTGACAGTAGTATTTCTCCATTATACTATTTTTTTGTCCGTTTATATGCACAAACTAAGGGATCGTTTGGTATATAGAATAAGAATAATAATTTTGCGATAAACAATAATAATGACCAAGTGAAATCTCACTAGTGGGGTTTGGGGATGGTAGTGTGTACGCAGACCTTAGCCCTACCTCGCAGGGGTAGAGAGGTTGTTTCCAAAAAGACCTCAGCTCAAGAAGACAAAGAAAACTAAAAGAGGCAATCTATCAGTACCTTCAAAGAAACCATAGAACAAACAATAGCATCACTAATAACAACAACAACAATAACAACAACCCAGTATAATCTCACATGTGTGGTCTGTGGAGGGTAATATGTACGCAGGCCTTACCCCTACCCCGAGGGGCAGGGAGGCTGTTTTCAGGAGACCCTCGGCTCAATACAGCAACAAGATACGATATATTAGTACTATGAATAGACTCATACTAAAATAACATAAAATAACATAACATAGCATATATAACAGAATAACAGCAATACAAGACATATAGGAAATATGAAAAGGATGGAATGTATATTAATATCCAACAGCGAAATTCCTGCATCAGTAGCTGATCAGTAGCATCATAAGAGTAACTCCTAACTGGCTAGTCTCACTTTAGTGCGCTGTAGAAATATCCACAACTTCTCCCTAACCTACAACTTTAATGCTCGACCTCCACAATTCCCTATCAAGGGTCATGTCCTCAGTAATCCTAAGGCGCGCCATATCCTGCTTGATCACCTCTCCCCAATACTTCTTAGGTCTCTCTCTACCTCTTCTCGTTCCCACCACAGGCAGTCGCTCACACCTTCTCACCGGTGCATCAGTGCTCCTCCTCTGAATGTGCCCGAACCATATGAGTCTTGCTTCCCGCATCTTGTCCTCCATGGAGGCCACACTCACCTTCTCTCGAATATCTCTATTCCTAATCTTATCCATCCTTGTATGCCCGCACATCCACCTCAACATCCTCATCTCTGCTACTTTCATCTTCTGGATATGTGAGTTTTTAACTGGCCAACACTCGGTCCCATACAACATGGCAGGCCTAACCACTGCTCTATAAAATTTACCTTTTAGTAACGGTGGCACTCTCTTGTCACACAGGACTCCCGTCGCTAAACTCCACTTTATCCACCCCACCCCTATACGGTGTGTGACATCCTCGTCGATCTCCCTGGTCCCCTGAATAACTGACCCAAGGTACTTGAAACTAACCCTCTTAGGGATGACTTGAGAGTCAAGCCTCACTTACACTCCTGATTCCGTCGGCTCGGCCCCAAATTTGCACTCGAGATATTCCGTCTTCGTCCTGCTCAACCTGAAACCTTTAGACTCAAGGGCATGTCTCCAAACCTTTAGCCTCTCATTGACGTCGCGGCGTGAATCGTCAATTAGAACTATGTCATCAGCAAAAAGCATGCACCATAGCACCCCCCTTGAATATGATTCGTTATGGTATCCATCACTAGGGCAAATAGGAAAGGGCTAAACGCAGACACTTGGTGCAACCCTGTAACAACCGGAGAATGCTCTGAGTCACATCCTACTGTCCTAACCCGAGTATTAGCTCCATCATACATGTCTTTATCACCCTAATGTAGGCTACGGGGACCCTTTTAGCCTCTAAGCAGCTCCATAAGACCTCCATAGGAACTCTGTCGTACGCTTCTCTAGATCAATAAACACTATGTGGAGATCCTTCTTCTTATCCCTTTATTGTTCCACCATCCTCCTAACAAGGTGGATAGCTTCTGTTGTAGATCGCCCCGGTATGAACCCGAACTGGTTGTCTGAAATAGACACAGTCCTTTTCACTCTCATCTCTACCACTCTCTCCCAGACTTTCATGGTATGACTCAGTAATTTGATACCCCTATAGTTGTTACAGCTCTGGATATCGCCTTTATTCTTATACAACGGAACCATTGTACTCCACCTCCAATCTTCAGGGATCCTATTAGTCTTGAATATAACATTAAACAACTCAGTAAGTCATTCCAGAAAATAACTGAAAAGCAAAACGATAACAAGTAGATAAAGCACATCAAAGAGGAACAAAAAAGTAGTGTGGACTCAACATAAAACACTAACAGTCAAAGATCAAGTCCTACTAGACAAGCCTCACTCTACGGCTCCATAAGGATATTCTTAACTACCTTCTAACCTAAAATCGTAATGCTCGATCTCCACAACTTCCTGTCTAGGGCCATGTCCTCGGTAATCTGAAGCCTCACCATGTCCTGACTGATCACCTCTCTCCAATACTTATTAGGCCACCCTCTACCTCTCCTCATGCCCACCAAAGCCAGCCGCTCACACCTCCTAACCGACGCATCCGGGCTTCTCCTCTGGACGTGCCCAAACCATCTGAGCCTTGCTTCCCTCAACTTTTCATCCATGGGGGCGACACCCACCTTCTGCCGAATAACTTTATTCCTAATCTTATCCATCTTGGTGTGCCCGCACATCCACCTCATCATCCTCATTTCAGCTACTTTCATCTTTTGGACACGTGAGTTCTTAACTGGCCAACACTCAGCCCCATACAACATGGCCGGTCTAACCACCGCTCTATAAAATTTACCTTTGAGAATTTGAGACAGTTTCTTGTCACACAGGACTGCAGACACTAACCTCCACTTCATCCACCCAACTCCTATATGATGTGTGACATCCTCGTTGATCTCCCTATCCCCCTTAATAACAAACCCAAGGTACTTGAAACTACCCTGCTTCGGCATGACTTGTGAATCAAGCCTCACGTCTAATCCCGCTTCCGTCGGCTCAACACTGAACTTGCACTCTAAGTACTCCGTCTTAGTCCTGCTCAACTTGAAACCCTTAGACTCAAGGGTCACTGCAACAAATTGATTATCAATGATGAATTATTTTGTCACATAAAATTCATATTTTGTCACAAAAGACCTTTTATGACAAAAAAGTTTTGTCAATCCTTCGTCCCTAAATCACCGTAACTAATAATATATGTAGACAACTTTATGTTTCGTTGCTAAATAGTGTTATATTAACTACGAAATCCATTTTCGTCCCCAAAGTGATAGTATTTATGACGAACTTCGTCATAAAAAGTAAAAGAAATTCGTAGTTAAAAGTACACCTTCGTCACTAAAAAGGTCATTAATGCCGACGAAACTACTTTGTCGCTAACTATTTAGTTTCATTAGTGACAACATTACTTGTCTCTAAAGTTATATATATTTCGTAGTTGAATTATCACAATTCTGTCACTAAAAATGTCTTTTATAGACAAAAATATTTCATCCTTAAATGTATAAATTAGTGACATTTACTTTTATAAATAAGGTTTACAATTTGGTAGTTAAAACTATCATCTCGTCACTAAAATATAATTTTACCAACAAAACATAAATTCAAACATAAATCGTCATGATTAGTGACAATTACAATTCTCAAAAAATAAAAAGATAATTTAATAGTCAAAAAAATATTGTATTACTGATGAGGCAATTTGGGATAGACTATATTTAGTCCAAGTATAATGAACTAATTTGTGTACTATCAATAGTAATAAACCGCCGCTTCAAGAATCTCACTAGCAAAAAACTCTACAAAAGCGGATGTAATATATATAGTATCAATAATAATAAATATCAAAATTATTCAAAATGTCTTCACCATCCACTTTAATAGATCAAATTGATTTCCGGACACTATTTCCAATTGCATCATCCGTATTTTCCTACACATTCAAAATAAAATTAAAATTTAGAAAGAAACCTATATATAGTATGCACTGGTTATAACCTATATCTTACAAAGAAATTAAGAACTAATAAGATTTATTTTTAGTACTATAACATAACTAAGTTATACACAAAAAAGATGTACAAGTGAAAGAGAAGCAAAAATGTGAATTAACATACATTTTAATTAAATTTTTTGTTCACTTATCTCAACTTGCAGACAAGAGGGGTTGCTCTGATGGTAAGCAACCCCCACTTCCAACCAAGAGGTTGTGAGTTCGAGTCTCCCCAAGAGCAAGGTGGAAAGTTCTTGGAGGGAAGGATGCCGGGGGTCTATTTGGAAACAGCTTCTCTACCCAGAATAGGGGTAAGGTTTGCGTACACACTACCCTCCCTAGACCCCACTAAGTGGGATTATATTGGGTTGTTGATGTTGTTATCTCAACTTGCAGCTACAACTTAACTAGCGATTCTTACTTTAGATAAGGATCAAACGTAAAAATGCAATAGCTAGCCAAGATGAATTTGGTCCTAACATATATGGCAACGGATCTAGCAAATTAAAAATTGTTAATAACAATATCATAATTTCTAATTTGTTTGATTAGGAAGTGAACCAAAATCTCTCATAATTCTAGCGGATATCAACTTTTTAACATACATTCTTAACATACGTTCTTAACTGATGAAACTTAGCAAAAAGACTCAAATTTTTTAAGAGTCTTTGTAAACCCCAATTAAAATAACACAATTGCATATTTAAAACTAAAAATTCAGTAACAATAATATATTAATAAATATATCAATTCAAAACAGAGCCAAAAAAGAAAGAGCTACTGCCTCTGTTGTTGGTCGAAAAACAGAGCCAAAAAAAATAAGAGAAGACGAAAGTGGAAGGGAAAGGCCTTTGTTATTTTGTTCGAAAAACATAGCACAAAAACATACTTTCTGTTTCTGTTGTTCTCGACAAAAATAGAGCAAAAAAATATAAAGAATAAGAGAAGGAGAAAGAAGAAGAAAGAAAAGAAACTCAAAGAAGCATACCTGGTTTCAGATGGCAGAAACTTGATGAAGACGATGGCACCTGGCAGAAACTTCAAGCTTTTAGATGAAGAAGACGATGGCACAGTAATCGCGAGCCCTAATCGCCAACCTTTTTTTCAGAAACTTTGCCCTAATCGCGCCTCTGTTGTTCGAAGTTGAAGAAGAAAGAAACTTCTAAGAGTCAAGTCCTAATCGCGACCCTTTTTCTTAAGTCTTTGCCCTTTTTCTTTTTTTTTATTTATTTATAAAAAGCGATGTTACAGTCGCCTCACGCTACACGGTCGCCTCTCGCTAAACAAGCAGAGGCAAGCGCTTTATACAAATCGCAATGTAACAGATGAAAGAAGCGACACAGTCTCGCATCGCCTCGCCTCACGCTATTAGAGCCTGGAATTTCCTCAATATCTTGGTTTATCCAGATCAATCTATAATTCTTATATTCACATCATATTGTCTTAAGAATTTTATGCCCTATTCTGACACCTGTAAAGACAAAGTACTTACTTGGTAATACGATCGCTAAATTTAAATGAAATGTTTAACATATGTTGATGATAGAAGAGGAAAACAATAAGAGTTCAGTGAAAATTCTTAAGACTAAACAATACTCCAAATGGTTTTATAATCATTTCAGCGTATTGCAGAATTTTTAATATACTTGATCCTGCACATGGTTGGCAGCTGCATAACAATCGCCTGTAAGCATCGCGGTTTTAATACCCATCTGCTTTTGTTCTTTCATTTCTTCTTTTACACCAATTCGACAAACATCAGAAAGACTGAAAATTCCAGCTGGAGATGATCCCAAAAATATGTATCCAACAGACTTTCCTTGGAAACTATCACCCTCTATTTCCGGTACTGAAATTTAAACATCCACCTCATTAGTGCTAAACATGTCAGGGAAATTTTAAGAGCAAAATCACGTGGAGAAATCACATATTTATAATTACATCTGAAACTTCTCATGCCTCCGCTATAAATTATAATCCTGGTGTTCTATAACTACTATGAGCATAAGAAAAGATTCAGCATTTTACCTGTAGTACATCCAGCTCTTGAAGAAATTTTCCTGTTCCCTACATAGATTTCCATTCCATCAATTCCTCCATATATCCCTTCACCAGGAAAATTTTGGAACTGCTCAACTCTATCAGGCTTTTGGCTCAACGGAATTTGATTGTGCGTAGTCAACCAGAGCAGCTGCCATCGGATGACCTGACTTTCTCTCAATGCTTGAAACCCTGAAGATATTCACTAGAGAATTCACTAAAGTTTATGGCGTCCCTAGTTTACATCAAAGAAACTAATAATAGAGAGAATAATCACTCAAGCACACCCCAAATCATTAAAAGAGAGAGCCATTATGATCCTCTTCATAATCAATCCCCAAACTGATATCACTTAACAATTAAACAATATTGGGACTAATGATTAACATGTAACACCATTTTCAAATATTAGATAACACAATTTTCAACAATTGATTTTTTCCAGTGACGCACGTTATCTAACAATCCCTGAGCATCAAGTCCTCCGATTCTGTTTGAGAGCTTGGGGGTTTAGACTACTCCCCTAATTTTCCATAAGTTTTCTGTAGATACTCATACCACAATTCTCCTATTTATCATGAAACAAGTTTAATGTTAAGCACCTGCAAATGAACTCTTTGAAAATGGTGTAATTGTATGGCAATTAAATTGAAGTATGGAAGTGCTCAGAGATAGTTAAGGTTTTTAAAATCCACTATGAGGTTTTACAATTGGTTGGTCCTTCTGTTCTAAATAACAAGACAAATTACTTTCTCTTCGGTATGTTCAAAATGAAACTTGTCCTCTTGCCGAAAAGGTAAGATTTCTCTCCAAAAAGATTAATTATTCGAACAAACTCTCTCATAGTAATTATTTTTCACAATCCAAATTTAACCATGCTCTGCCACTAACCAGATTGTTCCTTAGGATATAACATAAAATAATTTTCAAAAAATAAAGGAAGCTAAGAACAAATCCGACATCTATATTGATAGATCTATGCAAACTAACCCTGAAACCCTAAAACCAAATCAATAAATAGCGAAAAGGAGATAAAATTAGAAAGGACATATTGAACTTCATTTGAAGTTGGGAGTTGAGATCACTGAAGCCGCTTCGGAGATAAGCAAACTCCATACGAGCTTCATCATATTTGAATCGATAGCCTCCTTGTCGTGTTCGAATCGATATCCTCCGCAAGAATAGACCAGAAGCTTCGCCATTCCTTCGCGTGTTCGAATCGATGGCCTCAGCGAGAATAGAAGAGGAGAGAAGAGGGAATCGACGGCTATGGTGATCTGATGACGCTGTCAAGGGAGAGGGAAAACTGCACAAAATAGGATTTATTTGGGGGAGGTTCTAATTGGTGAGACTTAATTAGAGTGACGCTTATTTTAGGTTTGTCCACAGTAATGTATGACAAGCCAATTTACGGCTGCATAATATGGCGACTTAAAAATTGCGCTAGTACAGTGCTTATTATGGCGGTTTCATTCACCCGCCGGGTTAAAACCGCCGCAATATTGCCGGTTTTTTGTAATAATCATAAATTATCAGTGATAAAAAGTTATATGGTCACAAATAAGTAATATATATTGTAGCTAAAGTTTACATTGTTTAGCTACAAAACTTTAATTGTCGCTAATTTAATAATTTATTTCCGTATCTAAAATTAAGTATTTATTAAGACAAATTTTTTTTGTCACAAATAGTATACAACATCAGCGACAAAATTATTTCGTCACCAATAACATTATTTTTGTAGCTAAATATTTTCCGGTAAATGGCGGCAACTCTTTTTTGGTGGAAAATTTAGCTACAAATTTTTATGTTTCGTCACTAAAAGTATATGGCTTATGTATTTAGACACGAGATATAATTTTTGTCACAAAAGGTGAACAATTAATGACAAATTTTATGTCGTAGCTATTAATTTCGTAGCTAAATATCATATTTGTTGTAGTGGGTCTATTTTCAAAATTTAAGATTAATTTTATCCCGTATTTAATTTGGGGTATTAACTAATCCCAGAATAATTTTTACGCTAAAATCTCATAAATATCTCACCATTATACAAAACGACCCGTAAGTACGACAAAATGGTGACAAGTGAAAAGTACATTGCCTATCTATACGGGTAGACTACAATTTGTGATAAAAATTATGTATGATTTTAAGCATTAAAATTATTATACGCTAACGGTTATCAATAACATAAACTAAGTGTGATAATTGTTCCTTATTCTTTCTATAACACGTAGTTTAAGAGTTCTTTTTATTTTTCACCCATACTGGATGCAGTCATTTGTAATTTGCATCCAATTTTAGTTTTTTAATTACTTTGTAGTCTAATTTTCTTATTTCTTGCAAAATCATAAAAAGGGGAAAAACTAGAAATTATATGTATCTAAGTCCACCACAAATATTTTGGACTCAGACAAACTAAAAACTGTATTTATTTTTTAATTAAACTACATGTATACAGGTTAAGAAAAATAATTTTTACTAGAAACAAATTTAGAATCTGAAGATAACAGGTATACGATTTAATATATATACGTACATAAGAGTGTGTGTATATATATATAAAAAATTAAAAAAATTCTTTAAGTGATATGTAAATAAATGCATATTTCCATTTTGAGTCAATATGTTGGATTCGCCTTAACTATGGATATTTATCATGCCAAGTTAATTATAAATATCTCCTTAAAGGGGGAATCATTGGGATTTTCAGAAGGTTCATTGATGTAGATCCCAGTATTTTCCTTTCTCATGGCTTGCCTTTTCTTTTGACTTGGCTTGTTTTTGGATTTAAGGGTTATACACTGAAATCTGATTATGCATGAGCTTTCCCTTTTGCCAATCTTCTTAGTTCACCCAGTGGCGGAGGCAGGATATATATTAAGGGTGTTCAAAAAAATTGGATTGCAGCTCACGGGAATCGAACCTAGGATCTTCTACACATTTTGAACACCCTTGACCACTGAGCCAAATATTTGCCTTGTGTCAAGGGTGTTCAAAACTTAATATATAGAGATAAAAAATAGATTTTGCCTTATATATACAGTGTAATTTTTCGGCGAAGGGTGTTCGGGTGAACACTCTTGCGCCCCCTGCCTCCGCCCCTGAGTTCACCATTCGCATGATCAGGAGGATCTTCTTCAGAGCTTAGATCCTCAGTAGATCCACAAATAATAGGTTGTTGATCAGGAACAGTGGCAGATATAGGTAAAGTGGTAGCAGGGGCTAAGAGGTCTATCTTATGGTCAACACATTTTGCAATAGCACACCCCCCACCCCATTTGGAACCTCTTCCTGTCTCTCTATAGGTTTTTCCGTACAATTCGCCTTTCCTCCTTCAACCATAGCAATAGGAGAAACAGTTATAGAGTGGGGGATAGGGGGAATGGGTTGATTCTGGGTACCAGAATCTACACTCCTCTGCAGTTGAGTTGGAGGATTCAGAGGAGGTATACCTGATATTTGTGAGTCATGTTGTTGGACTGCATTTGGCATAGGTTGATGTTGCTGAGTAGTTTACTGTTTTTTGCATGTACATTTGTTGTTTTCCCTTGCTTTGAGTGGTACCTTTAACATTATTTTTCTTTTGGGTTTGCCAAACTTCTTCTGTTATTTCAATTACTTCATTTTGGTGCTCTACTGCTTTTTGGTGTTCTGTTTTCATGTTGCTCTTCCTTTGGTCTTGTGTATTTGATTTTGGCAATGCCCTCTGATCTCTCTGTTGGCTTTTGCTTGTTCCTGCTCCATCTTTTGATCTTTTTTTGGTTGGTAGTTGTACTTGTTTCTGCAGGTTCCTCTTCCTTTCTTCTTTTCATTTCTTCATCTCTGATTCTGTGTTGGCATGCTTGTATGAGGTGACCCTGATGTCTGCAGAAGGTGCAATATGATGGAACATTATCATACTGGACTTCCAACCATTTTTCATCTCCATTAACATCTTGATCTTCATCATATCCTAACCAAACATGGGTAGGTTTTTCTTTAGTGAGATCAATCTGTATTTTGACTTTGGCCACGCTACCTCTTATTTTCTGGAATGACACCAAGTCAAGGAAAAGAGCCTTACCAACTAGAGATAGAAGGGGGTGAGAATCTCCATATAGTGTAGATGCCAAGACAATTCATGAATTACAATCCATACAGGGACAATGGGGGAGTTCTCATTTGGATTGAAGACCGGATTCCATGTTTCTAGTTTCATCATTTGCCCTTGGATGTACATGTACTGCTTGGTCCATAATGTGGAGTGATAATACTCATTATCCAAATCAATGTACACAGTCTTGGCATTGAAATGAGCTATTTTGACTCCACCTCTAAGCTCAGTTTGAGCTACAAAATGTTTTTTTGATAATCTCCATCCAGGGCATTGTGTTATAAAACTTGCCAACAATGGTGAATTTACATCTATTAGTAAACTTCACAATGTAATCTTCTTTTTTCAAAATAACAGTTGGTTTGCCTTGTTTGGTTGTGATGACAGGAGGGGTGAATGAAATGGGAGCTATCCCAGCATCATGTCTAGCTCTCAATCTTGTCACAACGGAATGTGTGACAATGGAGGGAGGAGGGTGTTGTGTTGGTTTGAAATTTGGAGTTGGAGCACTAGAGCCTGAGCAGCTGCAGGAATTTTAGCATTTTTAACTAGGGGGTTTTGGATTTTTTAGGATATTTTGGTCTATCAAAGTTAGAGGGAACTTTGACGGGGGTTAACATGGGATGTGGGGATTACCTGAGGTTGATTTAAAGGCTACTTTGAAACTTGGGCATCAGTGGTGACTGGCAGTTGCATAGCTGAAGAAGACAGTGTTTGATCACCACTTTTTGGACTTGATTCCTGCAATGCCAATGGATGAACATCTTCTTGGGGATGATGAGGGACCTGATCAATGGTTTGGATATCCAATTGAGTAGCAGAATCGGTATTGGTAGTTGGTCAAACACCTGATGAACTTAACACTGTAGAATCACCTTTTTGGATATTCGAGGAGATTGGCTCATGTAGAATTGGATTTAATGGTTGGAAAGCAATCTCCTGGACCTTTGGAACAATTTGGCATTGGTAATGGGCCAATTGGTTCACCGGAACCCCCCTGCCCGGCCAACTAGTAAATTTCTAGGTTATTCAATTGATCAAGTTGATCAATTGCCAAGTTAGATAAACTTTGCTAACCTGTTCTTTGGATGACAATTCCAAGTGGTGAAACAGAACAAATTGGCCCAAAAATAAAGTTTGCATTTTGTCGAGCACCTAATGTACTCAGGCTGCCTAAAGTCTTGGATTGCCAAATTGGAACATTTGATTGGTACCCATGTGAAATTGGAGGTGCAGTAGTGTTGTCCTCATCAAGGCGAAGAGATTGTTATCGAGAATTTTCCATTTGGTTGGCTGGAACTCCATTTCTGGTGACTTCAAGCTCACCGGCAATTTGTTGAAGATATGCCTTGAGGTGGAGAACAATCTCTACAGCTTGGAAATTCAGGATTTGACCCACAAATCACTTGCGAATTTTTAGAAGTTCCCAGGTGATTTGGAGCTACAGTTATCGCAGCGCCACTTTGGAAATCTATAGCGATTGGTAATAAATTATGGAATGATTCTTGTTGGGTTGGGTGCGTAATTGTAGTGCGCTCATTTTAGGGGTGGTCCGGTGGTTTTTCATCGGTGGACGGAGTAGTAGTTGCTATATCGCCACTTCGTGGGTGTTGTAGCGCTTAGTCGTCGTGTATCGAGAGTGTTTGGAAATTTTTGGGCGGGTGGGCACTGAGGTTGGGCTGTAGACTAGGGATTTGGAGAGTTGATTATAGGGGTATGAATGACGATTTGATGTCGGATTTTGATAAATTTGGTGTTGTTAGACTCGTAGTCTAATGGGGCGATTTGATGTCGGATTTTGATAAATTTGGTGCTGTTAGACTCGTAGTCTAATGGGATTTCGGGTTTTTTTTTACTTTTGTTGGATTCTGAGACATGGGCTCTGTGGCCGGGTTTGAGCCGATTTCGGATTTTTGAGTTATAACTTCATAATTTGTTGTACAACTGATTCATTTAGCCTATATTGACTGTATTGTACAGCTTGTGGCATGATTCGTGATGTTTGGAGGCCGACTTGAGAGGCAAAGGCGTGTTGGAGTAGAATTTTGCTCGAATTGAGGTAAGTAAAACTTCTAAACTTGGCTCTGAGGGTTTGAAACCGCAAATTATGTGTTACGTGATTGATATTGAGGTGATGCGCATGCCAAGTGACGGGCGTGCGGGCGTGCACCGTGAGAATTATGACTTGATCGATTCCATTGCACTGCATAGTAGTTCTATCTTGTTGATATTCATGTGTTTTATCTTGTGATAAAGTAATTGAGTTGTTAATCATGCAAGAGATCATGTTTAGTCTTTATGCTGGTACTGTTGGGACCCGTAGTGGTCGTTTCTTGTTGTTGACTTAATTATATCATTGATTTTTCGTACCCAATCACATTCATTCATTCCATACCATATCTCAATCTCTGTTGTTATTTATTGATACATCATATCATCATGTTCGGGCTAATTTCATGACATTGTGAGTGCATGAGTGAGACTGGAGAGATTGATGATTGAGTGAGGCCGAGAGCCTGATGGATTTTTCCTTAGTCGAGTGGGCCATATACAGTGCTGAGTGATTGAGCATTTGAGAGTGTGAGCACATGAGGCTATCAGCGTGGTACATCACATACAACATGTGCATTGGCATGTATAAGTAAAGGAGATATATTCTTCATATCATTTAGATTTGATCTACTTTACTGTTTTGAGTTATCTATTGAACTTGAAAGCATGCCTACGTTTCTTTGTTGTTATTCCTATATTGAATTGTGCCAGTTGAGTTCGCTACTACATTTAAGTCCAAAGGTGGTTATTGTTACTTATTGATTTGGTTGTACTTACGCTACGCCCTGCACCTCGTGTGCAGATCCAGGTGTTTCCTGTCATGGCCGCTGCTGAACGAGGAGTCAGGATCGCAGGAGACTATCGAGGTAGCTGCATGGCATTTACAGGCCTTGCCTCTCCTTCATTATCTTTATATGTATTTCAGTTCTTATTCCTTTGACATTTTAGTAGACTGTATCCTAGTATAGATGCTTATGTACTCGGTGACATCCCGATTTTGGGAGAGATTTGTGTTATGTTGCAGATTAAATTCTGTTTTAAAAAGGTTTTTCTTAAATATTCATTGCTTTCGTATATATTTTCAAAGCTTATATTGTATTGAGATGGTTGATTAGTGTCTTTCCTAGTTCCATGATGGGTGCCATCACGACGGTTGGTTTTGGATCGTGATAGAGACCTTTCAGAGTCAATCTATGCAAGGCTTCTTGATTGATAGACTGAAGATATTGCAAGTGCACGAGCAGTTTTTGATTAAGCATGCGTACCTCATATTGATGCCCCAGTATCAAAAGGTCCCTTGGAAGAGCATAATTTTACATACAGGCATCCACCCCAGATTCAAATTCATCTTATGTCTAGCTACACATGAAAGACCAACTACAATGGATAGACTATATAAAATAGGAGTGCAGGTGCCTCAGCATTGTGCTTTCTGCAAAGTGACTACTGAAATACTTAAGCATCTATAATTTGAATGCTCAGTAACAAGAAGAGTGTGGAGTAGACTACTGATGTGGTTAGGCAAGAAAAGGAACATAACTGGATGGAAATAGGAGCTTAGTTGGGCATGTCGAATGGCTGGAAAGCAGACAGGCCAATGTGCCATTGCTAGCTATGTGTTTTCTATGCTAGTATACAGTATATAGAGGGAAAGGAACATGATTAGATTCCAGCATAGCACTTTTGATGAGCATGGATTCCTAGAGAGATTGTCCTTCACGTGCACAGTAGAGGCATAAGATACTCATCCTTGCAACAAACATTACACAACTTAGATAAATTTACTTGGTTCCTTTTTATGTAATGATCAGTACATCTTCTATTTGTAGTTTTTATAAGCAATTCCTAGATGTGTAGTTGACATGGATGAAATGTGAAATCTTGGACTAGACTTATATTCGGGATAGTAGTTAGTCAACAACTACTTGGCTTTGTACACATATATTTTTTTATTAATACAATTTTGATGTTAATAAAAAAAGTGTCATCTCTTTTATTTTTTTACCATATTTAAGTTGTAGAATATGTTAATTACTTTATAGTTGAAGATTATGAAATATTTAATGATTCTATATGTTTTTATAAAAACTGATGGAAGGAAAAACTCATTAAGATGGCTCAACAAAGAGAAAAGGGAAATGAGAGGCCTAGAACGTAGGGATGACAATGGGGCGGGGCGGGGCAGGGCGGGGCGGGTTTAGATGTATGCGGGGGTGGTGTGGGATGGTGGGGGTTAGAAATATTGTTATTTAAAATTAGGCGGTTGCGGGGAGGTTGCAGGTTGAAGTCATGAATTGACTACATACTGCTTCGGAACATAGCAGGCTTGTCCTAAACCCATTTATTTTGTTGTTTTGTCCTACATTATAAAGAACTCAATCGATTTACTTTTATTGAAACTTTTTGTAAAGGTGTAAAGGATGTAGGTTAACCATAGGTTAACCATACTAGCTAAATTAACTATAGTTAGTGTAGTAGTTAGTGGACTACAGTTTTCATTAGGTGGTTAGTGAGTTAGTTAAAAACACTGTAGATGCTTCTTCTTGTTTGTTCTGTATAGCAATAAACAGAGCTTCTGTTCTTCTCCAAACTCTCTCGATTCTTCATCTTTAATTTCTTCTGCTTAGCTGTGAATGATTGATAAATTCTCCATGGTACCATAGCCACACTAATCGACTAATTCTAGGGAATTTCTTCGTGGAATTGAAGAAAGTTCGAGAGAATCTACTCAAGTTCTGAGGTTTTGAACCCTAATTCTGCAATTTTTCAATGGCAATTTTTGAGAATCTGACTGAAAACGAGAACAATGGAGATAATACGAGCATTGGAGCAGTGCCTAGTTCAATTATTTTAGATCACAATCATCCACTTTACTTGCATGTGTCTGATGGTCCAGGATCCATGTCGGTGGGACTCATTTTGACAGGTATGGAAAATTACTCTCTTTGGAGCCGTGCAATGAAAGTAGCACTGTTAGGTAAGAATAAAATGTGTTTGGTTGATAGATCGACATCGAAGGAAGATTTTGGTCCAAGTTGGGGAAGTCAGTGGAATCGATGCAATGCAATCGTGACCTCATGGCTTATGAGCAATGTTAGCAGGGATATGGTAACAAGATTATTGTTTTCTTCGAATAAACAAAAGGTATGTGATGCTTTCAAGGAGTGATTTGACAAAGTAAACGCATCGAGACTGTATTACTTGCACAAGGAAATATTTACCTTAACACAGGGGATTTCAACAGTATCGACCTAGTTTACCAAGCAAAAGGATCTCTGGGCAAAATATAATTTGATACTGCCACCGCCTCCATCAACAACTGAGTATATTGAGCAACTGGAGTATCAACACTTACTGCAATTTGTAATGGGATTGAATGATAGTTTTAAGCAAGCAAGGAGCCAGATTCTGTTGATGCCAACTTTGACATCCATAGACAAGGCTTATGCTATGGTGGTTCAGGAAAAAAGTAGGAAATCGATTACTGGTGGTAGCTATGGACATAATGATCTTATTGCCTTGTTCACTGCTCATTCTACATCTATACCAAAAAGGAACTATAGTTTAGAGTGTGATTCCTATCATTTGAAAAGCCACACTAGAAATGAATGCTATAAATTGAGGAAATGGAATTTTGTAACAAGACATCGCATTTAAAGGAGAATTGTTACAAGATAATTGGATATCCATCTTATTTCCAGCAAAAGAAGAAATAAAATGCAGTCATGATTGATGCAGCTGGACAACAAGGAATGGCAATCAAACCAACTGTGAACATATTTCAGCCAAGCAGCAGTGTCGAACCAACTCGCGTTTTTACTAAGGAGCAGTGTAATCAGTTGTTTCAGTTGTTGAACAAAGGTTCTAGTGCAGGAGCAAGTGCTAATATGGCAGGTAAATATTTTTGTGGTAATGTAGCATTATGTGAGAATATAGAACTTTACATATGGATAGTAGATACTTATGCTACTAATCACATGACTGGTTATAAGAATTTGCTAAAAAATGAAACCTCAGTAGGAAACTCATGGCAAGTGCAATTACCTACTGGAGATTCAGCACCAATTTCTCATATGGGAGAGTCTTATCTCACTGGAGGTGATGTACTAAAAGATGTGCTAATTGTACTATCTTTTAAGTTCAATCTCATGTTAGTTTCTAAGGTGACTGAGGATCTCAAATGTAGTGTTACTTTCTTTCCTAAATGTTGTGTGTTTCAGGATCTCTTGTTTGGGAGGGTGAAGGAGATTGGTAGAAAGGAAGAAGGTTTGTACATATTACCAACAACATTAGGAAAAATAACAAATAGAGCATTTGTAGCAACTAGTAAAGGCGGCTCGGAGATATGGCATAATAGAACAGGACATGTTCCAGTTCAAGTTCTTAGAAGAAATTCCTATTATACAACACTATAGTCGTAGATTTGATAATGATTCTTTGTCTAAGTGTGAAATTTGTCCTTTAGCTCGACGGACTAGAGTGCATTTTCCAACTAGCACTAGAAGAAGTTTACATAGTTTTGATTTGATCCATATGGATGTGTGGGGACCTTATAAGATTGCTATTCACAATGGTATGAATATTTTCTTACATTAGTTGATGACTTTACCAGATGGACTTGGGTGTTTCTTATGAGACTCAAATTTGATGTTACATTCTTGCTCAAAAGCCTTATTGCTATGATCAAAACACAATTTGGGAAACAAATAAAAGTTTTTAGATCAGACAATGCATGTAGTGATTTATTTCAAATGTATGGGATTGTCCATCAAAGCTCATGTCCATATACTCCCCAACAGAATGGAGTTATGGAAAAGAGTCATAGACATATACTTGAAACTGCTCAAGCAATCAGATTTCGAGGGCACTTACCTGTCAGATACTGGGGACATTGCATTGATGTTGATGTATATATTATCAATAGAATTCCTTCTTCTTTTTTAGAACATAAGTCACCATATGAATTGCTTCTGGGTAAACCACCTTCTTTAACATATTTGAAAGTTAGTGGATGTCTATGTTTTGCTGCTAATCTGATAGGCCATGACAAATTTACACCTAGAGCTATAAGGTCAGTCTTCCTAGGATATGTTGCACATCAGAAAGGTGATAGACTTTTGGATTTGGAGAATAGAGCATTTTTTATAAGTAGATATGAAGTATTCTATGAGGATATATTTCCTTCTCATACAGCAGAAAACTCATCAGACTCATTATTCTTGGATATAACTCCAGTGCCAAGGCAAGTTTTGGATGAAGAATCAAATAAAGTAGTCAGCTCTGTTGATGCAACTAATGTGTCATACTCATCTAATATAACTCCTACTGCAACCAATGTGCCATGCTCACCTACTGTGACTCCTGCTCCTTTAGATGAATAGAACATTTCATATCCTATTGAGCATAACAATGTGGAGACTCTTGGAGATTCTTCTTCTTTGCTTAATGTTGAGGGAACAAGGAAATCAGCTAGAGTATCTATGCCCCCCATATGGCTTAAGGATTATGTCAGAAATGACAAGAGAAGTACTGCAAGCTGTTGCAGATACCCTTTCTTAGATGTAATTGGATATGAAGCAATTTCCTTAAAATACCAAAGCTACATGGCTAATTTTTCAAGTAAGGTGGAACCTACATCATATTCAGAGGCAGTAAAAGACAAACGATGGATAGAGTCAATGCAAGAAGAAATCAAGGCACTGGAGGATAACAAGACTTGGGAATTAGTATCTTTGCCACAAGGACAGAAGAAATAGGATGCAAATGGGTATACAAGATCAAATATAAAGCATCCGGAGAAGTTGAAAGGTTCAAAGCTCGTTTGGTAGCTAAGGGGTATAATCAAAGAGAAGGTTTGGACTATCAAGAAACATTTTCACCTGTAGTAAGTGTGTTATCTATTGCAGCAACGAGACAATGGTCTATTCATCAAATGGATGTATACAATGCCTTTTTACAATGGGATCTGTCTGAGGAGGTGTATATGGAAATACTCAAGGCTTCAATGGATCAAAAGATAAATTCAAGTTTGCAAACTGCTTAAGTCTCTCTATGGACTTAAGTAGGCATCCAAACAATGGAATCTCAAGCGAACATCAGCCTTATTGGATGTTGGTTTTTATGCAGAGTCACTTGGATTATTCCCTATTCATTAAAAGAGCAGCATATTACATGGTGGTTGTTCTAGTCTATATTGATGATCTTCTTATCACTGGTGATAGTCCTGTTATGTTAAAACAGACTAAGGATGATTTGCAAGCCTCATTTAAGATCAAGAATCTAAGGGAGCTTAAATACTTCCTAGGCATAGAGTTTGCAAGAAACATTAGGGATGGCAATAGGGCGGGGGCGGAGCGGGTTTAGATGTATGTGGGTGCGCTGCGGGACGGTGTGGGTTAGAAATATTGTTATTTAAAATTAGACGGTTGCGGGTTGAAGTCATGAATTGACTATATACTGCTTCGGAACATAGCAGACTTGTCCTAAACCCCTTTATTTTGTTGTTTTGTCCTACATTATAAAGAACTCAATTGATTTAATTTTATTAAAACTTTTTGTAAAGGCGTAAAGGATGTACGTTAACCATAGTAGCTAAATTAACTATAGTTAGTGTATTAGTTAGTGTGTAAGTTAGTGGATTACAACTGTCATTAGGTGGTTAGTGAGTTAGTTACAAATATTGTAGATGCTTCTTCTTGTTTGTTCTATATAGCAATAAGTAGAGCTTCTGTTCTTCTCCAAACTCTCTCGATTCTTCATCTCTAATTTCTTCTTCTTAGCTGTGAATGATTGATAAATTCTTCACTTTTTAATCCAAACTTTTAAGTATTCTTTTAGTTTCTAAGCATCCCATTTCTTTTTATACCCAAATCCAGCAATGACAAGTAAACAATTTTGCTCCGGCTTGGTATATATTCTTCCTTCCTCTTCCTTTTTAAACTTCTAGTTTTCAAATAAAATAAAAGAATCTTAAACAGGGAGTTTGCTGGAGTTTCTGGTTTCTCAAGTATTTTTCCATGTACGTATGAAAGTGCATGCTTCCTTCTGGTATTAATACTACAGACTTATGTTAAAGAAATTATGTGTTTTGTCCTTCCAATTCAATTATCCAAAATGTTTGAATTCTCTGTTGGTTTATTAGTATTTAGACCATCTTTTCATCTCTCTTATAGTTTGATGCATAAGAGTCCAGAAACATGGGTATTTTGTACTTAATTTCATTTTCAGCTGTATCAGAACACAAAAGGATGTTACTTTGTGTTAATCGTATTCTTGATGAAGAGACTTGGTCCAAAAGCTAACAAAATTTAATTAAAAAAAGAAAAAATCAAACGGGGCAGGGCGGGGCAGGTGTAGGTGTGGGGCGGGTGAAAGCGGGTTCAAATGCCATGCGGGACGGCGTGGGGCGGGGCGGATTGAAATTTTGCTGTACCAGAACGACGTGAGATGGCTTAATGAAGAGAAATGGGGAATCAGCAGCCCAACCAGCCCTCAATATCTTTTTGCAAAACCCGTGATATAAAATATTTGTCTTTATAATTAGTAAATAGTTACCAAAAAGTTTATTCATAAAAGATAAAACTTTGAAATAGTCATGACTTGAATTTATAGTTAATTTAGTGAAAATAGCCATAAAATTTTGTAGAAGGTTGTGACCTATTTTCCAAGTTAACAGTAAGAGATACTGGATTAAATCGTCCTTTATTTATTCTTTGATCTCTCAATCTATTTCGTCTTTCTAGAATATTTATTATAATAGTAATTAAGCATAAAATTGAATAAAATAATTAATTCTTCTGAATTTTTTTAAAAGATAAATATTTAGAACAACCATTAACAAGAGTTACAAATAAATAGTACCGGAGGGAGTATCCCTGACATATAAATAGCAGCAAAAATAACATCATAAAAATTATAATATATGAATAGCTATGACTAGAAAGTATAAGTAGTTAACGGTGGCAACTTCAACCATAAAAGTTTATAAATCTTTCTGACAGTAGTATTTTTCCATTATACTATTTTTTGTCCGTTTATATGTACAAACCAAGGGATCGTTTGGTATATGGAATAAAAATAATAATTTCGCGATAAATTTAGGATTAATTTTATCCCATATTTAATTTCGAGTATTAACTAATCCCGGGATAATTTTTACATTAATATCTCGTAAATATCTAATCATTGTACCAAACGACCCCTAAGACAAAGTTGTGACAAGTGAAAAGTACATTGCCAATCTATATGGTTAGACTACAATTTGTGATTAAAATATGCATGATTTTAAGCATTAAAATTATTATACGCTAACGGTCATCAATAACATAAACTAAGTCTGATAATTGTTCCTTATTCTTTCTATAACACGTAGTTTAAGAGTTCTTTTTATTTTTCACCCTTACTGGATGCAGTCATTTGTAATTTGCATCCAATTTTAGTTTTTTAAATAATTTGTAGTCTAATTTTCTTATTTCTTGCAAAATCATAAAAAGGGGTAAAACTAGAAATTATACGTATCTAAGTACACCACAAATATTGTGGACTCAGGCAAACTAAAAACTGTATATATTTTTTACTTAAACTATATGTATACAGGTTAAGACAAATATTTTTACTAGAAGCAAATTTAGAATCTGAAGATAACATGTATACGATTTAATATATGTACATAATAGTGTGTGTGTATATATAAGAAAAATTAAAAAAAATCTTTAAGTGATATGTAAATAAATGAATATTTCCATTTTGAGTCAATATGTTGGATTCGCCTTAACTATGGATATTTATCATGCCAAGTTAATTATAAATATCTCCTTAAATTGATTTTCTAACCATTTTAGAAGTATGAATATCTGATTTCACTCAGATGCTAAGATGTTAAAATTAACTTCATTCCATTTGTTTTCTCTTTATTAATATATATGATAAAATAGTGACAGATTTACTAAAAGAATAAAGTTGAATTTCGAGCACTATATATAAGTATCATTTGTTCGTTCAATTTTGTATCCTCTAAATGATTGTATGTGAAGTTATAGCTCTCTGATTTTCTCTGGTTTATTTGATTCCGCAATGTAAGAACATTCCTCACTTATTTCTTTTTATTTAATGTTTGAACATTATATACATTAAGATTTATGAAGGCCTGAGAATCATTAAGATCTCAATTGATTAATTATATTTATCTTCTTCTTTTTTATTATTTACAATATCCTTTTATTGTTTTGAATAGTTTAAGTATCAAGATTTTTATTAAAATCATTAAAATGTACAGCTAACATAATTTTTTGTAATGAATGATCCTTTTACCACTATTCTATTGAGTATTGTAGGATAACCTTCGCTGCCAAATTCCTTTACCATCAACCACCATTGTACAATCACCTCTGTAGTCAACCTTTATCACATAATCATCACTCTAATTACCACCATAAACCATCACCAAATACCACTAACTATCTTCACTGCTACCCTCCAGCCCTAATCACATTGGCATTTAGATTGTGATTCATCATACACACGATTTTACAACATAATCTAAAATGAGATTTTTCTGAAAATATTTTTAGAATATAATATTTAATTATTACTTTGTTTTGAATTTTATATCCATTAGTGTATACGTAAGATAAATCATACAAACAAAAAAATAATCTTAATTATTTAGAGATAATATCTGACATTTTTGTCATATGCCTAATTTACTAGGTCTCATAGCAATGATAATTCTGAAAGTGACTATGAGGAGGCTTCAGAAATTCTTGATCAGCTTGGCTCCCAAAGCTTCACAGCTATGTTACAGGAAGCTTCAATGCCGTGCAGGTAGTAATTATCTGCTTATTCGTGTAAATAAATTTGTTAACACGATCAAACATTTGTTTAAGAATGACTTTATCAAATAGTTTTTCGCCTAATCCAAAAGCTTCAAGCATCAGAGAAAGCCAAAATTAACTTGGGGTTTTTTCTCAACAAATTTTCTTTGTGGAAAATGAGAGTCTCTTTTCATTTACATAATTATTGTGCAAATGCATATTTGTCTTTTTTTTCTTCTTATATCTTCTCGAAAATATTAGCCCTCGCACTTGGAAACTATATGAACATTGTCAAATTCACGACCACGATGATCATTTGTGATTAATCAATAATACAAGAATCACTCATATGGGCCCTTTACTTATTCAAATTAAATATTTTTTTACTTAGGTATGTGAATGATCAATATCTTGAACTCAACTTTACCCTAAGCTCATCATATGTACCTCCAAAGGTGTGCTTCTTTGACCTCCTCTTTCTTTCTTTTATTATGTACATTTATTTTATTATATATAGCATTACTTGTAATTCAACTTTACTATGAGTGTAATTTTTTGGTATAGGAAAATAATGCTAACTCCAATGAGGCTTCTGTTCCTCCAGTGGAATGTCCAGCAACTAATGACTCAAGGGTGTGGTGGCTAGCTATTACAATTCTCTCTTTCCTTAGTTTGATAATAAATATATAAACTTAACTTCTTTTACTATGGAATAACATATTTTCTTATGTAATAAATAAATACAGGCTAGCTATGCACGCGGTAGAATGCCAAGACTTGATCATTCATCTTCTCGTGCAAGAGTACGTATATCTCACCCCTAATTTATTTTTCAGAAATTTAACCACTCTATTTTAAAATTTTAATTTCAATAGATTTGTATTATTTTTTCAGTAGATTTATATTTGTAAATGATTTAAAACAGGAAAGTAATGTGTTACTAATTTTTTGATTTTGATGGAAACTACAGAGAGAAGTTCATGTTAAGCAAGAACATAGACAGCGCGACACAGTTTATCCACGAGCGATCAGGTAAAGTTGCCATTTTGGATTAGAAAAGCTTTTGAAAAATATTTTCAAAAATTTAAAATTAACTTATTTGTTTTGAAACAAAATATTTTATGGATATAAAAAGACAACTCTAATGTAGATCCACAAAAACTAAGATGCATTTTTGTATTTTCTCTAAAAGTAAGGCAAACATACTACATACATTTCTCCAATATTTTTGTCAATACGTTTGCACAAACTAAACCAAAATAAAATTCAAGCATACATAAATATTTGTCATATTAATTATATAATGAGTTGTAATGGTACCATAAAATAAAATTAAAATTAAAATTTTGAAGCTAATTACTAAAGCATGAAAATAAAATAATACAATTGTGATAATCAGTGGCGGAGCCAGGAATTATATAAAGGGGTGTCAGAATAAAAAAAATTGCTGCTATCGGGAATGGAACTTGCAATCTTATGTAAATTTTGACACCCCTTGACCATTGCACTAAAAATTTGTCTTGTGTCAAGGGGTGTCAACCCCTTGTATATATTCAATTTTTAAAAAAAATACCTATTTACGCAGTGTTATTTTCCGATGAAGGGGTGTCGGTTGACACCCCTAGAACAAGTGTGGCTCCGCCACTGGTGATAATAATAATAATAATAATTACTTGAAACGTAGGCCTATTAGCAACGCGCTATATGATCCAAGCTATGCTGCTAAAGGTGAACCAGTGGATCCTCACTTGCGTATGCTGAAGCAGAATCCAAACTTCTGTAAGTTATACTCTATTTTTAGTTCTTTTTTAATCCTAGAAGTCGTAAACTAAAAGGAAAAACATAGCGTTGTGTAATTTTAACTGTTTTTTTATGTGTGCCCCTTAAATTGCAGGCAACCCTACGGTGGGCCAAGACAAAGTGATGATTAATTTGAATGAATAATGAATTGTAAGAGGGCAGAGGATCATCACTTTGCAGTGCAAGAATATTGTACTGAAGTGGAAGCGATTATCGATCTTTTTTCTTCTTCCATGAAAAACCACATTTCTTAGTACCCCATTTCTTTTTTCCCCCTTAGTACCCTTTTCAATTCCGTAAGAGAAAACTATTTTTCTTAGTACCCTTTTCAATTCCATATAAGTTTAGCTTTTGCGATTTTGTTGTCAATTTCAAGTCTTTATAAAACTCTTCAAGTTCAATACAATATTATGTTTCTTATCCAACATTGTTGTTAATTATGCTTTACTTTATAGCACTAGACTTGGCTCCGAGATGGATACAAAGGCTTGTACAATTTGCCATATTATATGAAATTAAATTTTGGATGACTTAAGGTCCATATAACTTGAAGGATTTTAATTTTTGGCTCGTCATCTCTAGGTTCTAGCTAGATAGGTAAACAAGTCGATAAATCGATGTTTATTACTAAATCCATCACTACTATACTTTAGTTCTAGGTGTTTATATATTAAGCCTCGAATTTAACTTAGGTAAAAATGGCTAGTCTCGAATGAGCCTTCCAGATAGATCTTACAAAAATGGATAAACATCTGAAGAACACTTAAAATAATTGCAGAGAGCCAAAATGTAATTTACTGCCTTAATATACGTGCCAAAACAATGTCAAAAAATAAAGGGATACTCCTCTTTATATAGTAAAGGAGTTTTAACACTAATACAAGTCTAAATAAGGTAAAAATCCTTTCCCTCCTTCTCTCCCACGAAAACACGATATACAGTCAATACCGAGCGTGATCCGTGCCATAATATCCGTCTGATGGCGGATATTTCAGCTCTTTGTTTGTCTTCTTCAAGCGTTTTTTCCTTTATCCTCGATTCTTCATATTGCTCGGGATGTAGTCTCTCTAGGTTCAGTCATGCTTGATACCCGATGTATCTGTTGTCTGCTTCTGGTTCCAATCTTTGGGAACCTTCAGTCTCACTTGAGCTAGTAATGAGTAATGTGGTTCCTCACTTTTCAACGAGAAATCAGAGGTAACTCTATCCCCGATTTTTTCCGTTTACAGATAGTCTCCTCACTTCTCGGAGAGTAGATTATAGGAGCGATCAAAAGTGACTAATTGACCCTGGTTCCTTCTATCACACACCATGAGCAAGTTGACGAACCAAAATATCCCATCAGTCACATCACTTCGGTTGATCACCTCCAGTAGTTACAGAATTCGAAACGTCATGCACTCATTACTCTTTCCCTCTAAAATTCTGGTTTTTTATTTCACTTTTTTTACTTTCTGATTTCAAACTTCCTTAAGTTACCCTCGAGTTTTTAATCCGTTTATCGATCCTTCAAATCTTCATAACTTGTTCTTAATATCTTCACATCTTCATAGTTAATCTTCAAAACTTCATACCTCACCTTTAAATCGCCATAATATATCTTCAAATCTTCATATCAAGTCTTCAGGTATTCATATTCGGAGATAAAAAGGGTGAAGACTTCAAAATCGGTACCCCAAAATACCGCTCCAACGACTTCTTCCTCGGCCATCGGCACCAAGGCAGTGCCTTCGGTAGTAGCCTTGGGACCTCCTCTAATAGATTTTATCCTTGGCAGCTTCTCCATAGATAATGGCTTTAAAGTTGAGAAAGCCTCCGCACAATGGGATCAGGATGAGGATGCGTGCAAGTACATTTTCTCTATTACCGAGGAAATGCTCGAGGTTGTCCGAGAGGGCTGTATGTTGGAAGGCAAGAACATAGTGTTCCCAGTCCTGACGAGGACGTCACGACGCACATGGAAGGATACTTAAGTGTTTACACCTATCGTTTCACATTTGGTCATGTTGATACTGTCACGCCACAAAATCCGGGGAGCGCGACCGACGCTCAACCGAGTAAACCCGATTGAGCAAGCCTGGCAGGTTTCATACATACTACCCAACCCAACTCATAATTAAATAAGGAATAGACTCCATTAATCAAATTCTATCAACATATAATTAACGATTTCCATTTCATTTTCATTAGCAACTTCATTTCGCCACTTTAAGGGTATTACAAGTTATACACACCATTTCCAAACATCAATATTTCTATTTTAATTTCCAATACCCGACACTACCGACAACCTGTCTACGGAGCCTCTAAATATAACTGAAGAATAATACAGAAATGCCGGCAACAAGGCTCCGGCTATACCTTATACAAATACTAAAATAAGACTCCGGGAAGAACAGCGGCATAAGCCACGCAGGGCCCCGAGGGGAAAGGGGCTCACCAATATAGCTGATGGAAAGTGGAGGGGGTGCTACTGCCAGTGGACTGGAGTACCTGCTATAGAACCACCTACAATCATAACACGAATGTAGCGCCCCCGGCAAAAGGGACGTCAGTACATTTGAATTATACTGGTATGTAAAACTAAACACCATTTTACTAGAAAGAACTATCAAACAGATACAAGCGAATAATATGGGCAAATCAAAGAAGCAATTCATATAATCTTTCAAACAATTTCCACAACATAGATTTGGGCATTTCTGTCACGTGTTCACCACTGTTCTCATTACCACCGCCATCTCGAGCGGAGTCCGGTCACGATCCGACCGGCTAGGTCACCTCATTGGAGGCAATAATCTCAATAAATATTTCATTTCCCTTATCCGAAATTCTATATCAGTACATTACCACCATGTGTGCGACATGGTGTCCGATCACGACCCGATCGGCTAGGTCACCTCATTAGAGGCATTACTCCATTCTCACTAGTCAACACTTCAAATCTTTATCCCACACATATCATAACAATTCCTGGGGTACTCGTGGCCACCATCATCACATCGTTTCCCCTTTTTAATATTCATTTTACAAGTTGTGATCATAGACACATATATCAAGGATAATTCCAGTTGCAATCACAGGGAAGTGAGCACATAGCTAGCATGGATAATTCTTTGTTTCAATGTTGGCTTATAGCCCAAGTATTTCAACACATAACTGTACTTTTCATCATTATCTAATTATCAAGATTGGTACATTATTCACATTGAGGCACATCCTTCACGAATATGTATAGATATATGCAAATCAATTACTGCGTAGTAACAATTAATAAACTAGCCAATTCAACTCTTACCATACTTTCGTAAATGACAACGGAGCTCAATTTCTAATAAAAAGGGGGTTTTAGCCATACATACCTCAATAAAGCTTTCCTTACTCTTTTACAAATTTCCGGAACTCTTAGCACTTCGATCTATTGTGTAAAAATTACAAATTAAATCAAGAATTAGAGATGAGATTGAGACTCTAGCTTGGTTCAAGCATATTGACAAACCCTAGAGGTGCAATATGATCTTAGGCCCCTTTTTGAGAGCAATTTATATCACTTTGTACCCCTCTTTAATTCACCACCTCCCACTACTCTAAGGTTTAACATGCATGCAAGGAATCCATTGTTATACCCATGAATAACCTCACTAGTGGCCCCTTATATCTGAGAATAAAACAAACAAGTGTTGGGTGATGAAGTATTACCTCTTGAGATGAAGGTATAGGGGTCTTCACTTGATTTTCTTCAAGGATTTAGCCATATCATATGGAAAAATTTGATGGGGAGACTTTCCCTCTCTAACAACCCTCTCTCTCCCTCTAGAAATGCTCAGAAGAATGCTTAAAATGAGTTATAACACCGGATATATCGATATGGAAGTCGGGTTAAAAATTAGAAAATTGGAGCCCCGAGTCAAATATGCGATCGTAGAGTAAACATGCGGTCCGCATAATAGACCGCAAAATGTTCCCAGAAACTAAACACTCTGACTCAGTCTGCGGTAAGAATGTGGTCCGCATTCATGTTCTGTGGTCGCAATGTGCACCACAGAACTGACCCTCGCAAAATTCAAAGGAAAATATGCGACGACTATGCGGTCCGCATTTCGATTATGAGACCGCATTTTGACCGCATAACTGACTTCAATTTTAACCAACATTCTGACTCACTCTGCGGCAGATATGCAGTCCGCATTCTTGATTTGCGGCCGCATTGTGGACCACATTTCTTGCATTTTTCTGGAAACTTATTCTTGACTTTTTAATGCATTATTCAATCCAAAAAGTTCTGCGCCGCGGCGAGCTTGAAGCATATTTATTAATTTCTAACACATGTTCCTAACTTGGCACCACGGGATCTGGGATTTCGAGTAGGGATTTCACGGGGCCTTACATCCTCCCCCACTTAAGATCATTCGTCCTCGAATGAGGATCAAGGTTTACTTATTAACAGTCTTAGTGCAATTTTCCCCTCCTCACAACCCGAAACAGGTTGACAGTCCCCAAATTTAGTTAACTCCCTAGATTTCTGAAAATTTTGCCAGAGTTTCCTTTGTAATTTGGACATATCTACCTGTCAGAGAGCCCCCGAAACATATTTCCAAGAACCATTACACAACTCCTATCATCCCTACAATTGGTATACAATTCATTTCCTCAACACTTGCACATATTCAATCACTTGACACATTCTTGCACATAGTTTGGTCACTTCGATGAGTCCCATACAGTTTAACCAATACACTATACACATTTCAATTAATCATTACCAATCTATACTACCATTAATCGTTCACTTATCACCCGAGTTCTTACAAATCTTTCATTTACCAGAAAGGGTATGCGTATGACTCAAATAATCACAACATATACAATTCTTGCATAACTTAAGGAGATACAATGGTAAAACATTTAGGGGAGATATGGGGTGTCTTTGCACTAAATAAAACACAACATTAGTTTGCTTAGAGATAAGAGTTCGCACGATCACTACTAGAGTTGTTCAAACAGGTGGGGATATTTTTCTTTCATTTCATATTCCGCTTCCCATGTGGCTTCCTCAACTCGATAAAGCACCACAATATTTATATATCAATGACAAGAAACTTAGCATTATAAACACCACTTTATCATGATGATACCTAGGCGTTGACTGCATTTTTTTTAAATTCATATCACCTAGAAAGTACAATATTTTTTTTCCACAACACTCTAGACCTTCAATGGCCTCTTATATTTACAGACTTCGCCATAATACATTCACATGAACAATTTCGACCCCTGAACTTACTTAACGAGGGTAACGGGGAGGTATCTTACATAAGCTAACTATCCACTAACTTTACCTTCAATAATTTCCACCAGGATGATACAAAATTGATCTCCACCTACTTTCTTGGACATAGACATGTGAATCCACAGAATATATGGCAACAACCATGGGAACACTTCATACTCCTGGTGCGGCCTACTGTGGGATAAACTTATGCTACCTTTATTATCAGCTCACATACATATTCAGGGGAAAACATTGAGAATCGCTTGCTCACCCTCCAAACTCTAAATCTCTAGGCGAACACTCACATTAAACCATTGATGACCTTCAACAATTTCCCTAGGATGTGCTATCATAAACTGACCATAAAATTACCTATCAAATATATATGTGATCACACTATGAAGCCTCATCTTTGATTCGTCTGAACTTACAACACTCAATGGATCTAATACAATGAGGAACAACAGAGTTCAAGATCGGACTAGAGTTATTCAAGAATCAATTTAGGCACTGAGCAGAGCATTCCATGAGGTTACATACTAAGAGACACGATGATTTCTATTAATGATGCTGATATGNAAAAAGTTGAACGCTTATGAGATTCTCATATTTCAGACAACTTAACCCTTCCTGCGAATTGATCATGTACGAGGGAACTAAAGATACGACCAAACTTTTCTTTCAAATTGATATGCTCAGGATATGTGCAAAAATCTGAGGGCATCTAACCTCATCCTTTTCTCAAGTAAAACCACATAGCTCGGACATCTAAATGTTGGGATAAAATCATGTACTGGTTAGAGGAGTTCTAATGGCTAACATGATGCTCCAAGAAGAAAGACAAATGACACTCCTGTCCTCTTAAGGAGGTGTAATACCAAGGGTAGCAAACCTATCCTCACATGAAACTGACATAGTCAATTATTCTAGAAGTCGAGTGAGAACAAAGCCACGTAACCCAACCAATCCGGCCCATTTAAGACTTTTGAAAAAGGTATACACTTTGGTTTGAAATCATGGCAATTGAATCTCGAACTTTAAGGAAAATCATTACTCTTGAAACCCATGAGACAAGCCCTCGTGGTCTTAGAAAATCAATAACAATGGCAAGAAGGTACTTAAAACCATTACGAGTTGGTATAAGATAAGACCTCAAAGTGCCCATATGGATAAGTTCGAAAGAAGGAGATGTCTTAATGCATTTATCGAGGAGAAGTAACCTGGGTTATCTAGTCACATGGATAAGCAGAGCAGGTAAATGGTTGTTAGAAGAACATCTACAAAGAATACCTGCCATATTTATTTATTCCAACCAAAGGAATAGGTCCCCTTCTTTAATGCTACAGGATTCCTCTTTGATGCCATGAAACGTAAATAAATTTTACAATGAGAGTTATCAAATGAAATAGATAATAGTGTATTAAAACTAATGAGCACCATTTGGAACCAAGAAGCTTAAACTATGTCAAAGATATTAGAAGTCTGTAAGAAAGGAGAAATTTTCCCACTCTCACGGCGCTTGTAAAGTACATAAAAGTAAGGTTAATTAAATCAGATCATATCATTGGATAACTAGTCGAGACATCGAGATAATATCGCATCGAAGATTACAGGTAAACAACACACGATGCAAGACAAATGAAAAGAAAGGGAAAAAGCCTTGTGGAAGTAACCTTTACATTGTAACCACTAGGAACGGTGGTAATATAAAGCGATTATGAGAAGCTACATTTTTTTGAAATAAGATATTTCTATTTAGTCACGTGATGTATAGATCAAGAATTCAAAAATCCAATTATATTTAGCAACTCTACTTCATAATGAAGCACTACAACACACTTATACACAACCATCTATTACGAGCCATATTAGGAGATGTTATAAGGCTTGACTGAGAGAAAGGCTTTGACATATGAATGTGTTAATAGGTGTATTTCTCCCTGGTCAACCCAAAACCTATAGGCGAGAGTTAGACTGATAAGCAGATCGTTGGACTGGCACATGTGTAGGTAATCCATTATCGAGAGGAGATCATTGGATCTCAGCAATTGCGACATGCTATCAACCTTTGATGAACTTGAAGTGATACGGGAACCCAATGAGATAGTATAGAATAACCATGGAGGGTTTGCTGATGTTCCTATTAAGTTCTTCATAGATTTTAACTTGAGAACTTCCCAGATGCTAATGAAAGACAGAAAAACATGAGAAACTGGCATTGTGCTATAATAACCCCCAAAGGTGTGCTTGGTCTTGACGGAAAGCCTAGTAAGGGTCCTCACGAGGCAGAAAGTGTCACAATGACTCATAGAAGGATATGTTCTCTCATGGTTATCGAACAAGTGTGGGAAAACTAGCACCATGAATTCACTAACTAGAGAACACAGTTAACACATGTTATAGAGGTGAAAAGAGAAGATAAACATTAGTCATAAGTTGGATACGTTTTTCTGTATTAGGTCCCAACTGCAATATACGACCATGCCACGAGCAACAATAATACTAGGACAAGGTGAGCTACTTACTGCGGGATGTTCCAAGGGGACACAAAAGTTATGGCGACACATGATCTTCATATGACGGGGACGTGAGGATCTAAATTTTTAGAGAGACTTTATATTCATGCACAAGGTGACCATTTCGATTGACATGCACTCATGTGAGGTGTTAAGGTACGCTCTTATGTTACTAGGCAGTGAAAAGCTTTCATGTTGGTATTCGTAAGAGAGTAGATTGACTGTTCAAGTCATATAAGCCATATACACAACTGAGTAAAAGAGTGACTCGAGAATGATCCCAATGCTGGGATGCTTTGCATAGGAATTGACACCACATAGGTAAACTTTAGGAAAACCACATAGGATCCCAATGTCGGACATAATCCCTTGGTGAGAATTTTAGGAAAACCAAGTGGGAAATATCAATCCTAGAGTTATAACTCAATTCAAGGGCATAATTATAGAACTTAATTCCACAAGAATGTAAATAAGAGAATTCATAATAGAGTGGATTCACGAATAGTGCATCTTGTTCAAAAGAGTCGATACACGCAATGTTTCGTTATTCAACACCTTGTTAAGACCACATTTATGTGAACTCTTCAATATGGATGTACATATACAATAAGTAGAAATTCTAATTTGACTCACTTGACGGTGTTATGTTGGCAGGGAAATAGCTTAATCGATACCCCTCGACTCCACATCTCTAACGTACGTAGGTCACAGGCTGACATACCACATGATCTGATGGTGCAGAGACATCAATAGGGACAAGGACACTCCCTTCTTAGCGATATGTTTTACCAACCTATCCATATCTCCATACATTCTCCTAACAAGCCCTTGGGCAATCCCCTCGGACTCAATGGTGGGATCAATCCCTCCCTATATGCTTCAG